>RJWT010001289.1:0-49939 GCA_004365215.1 Cuniculus paca | reverse complement strand
TTTTTCCCCCCTCTGGCTCCCTGTCACATAGGGCATTGTTCTCTCTCCTTTGACTTTCAGACTATGAATTTTCTTTCTAGCTAAATGTGTTTCTTGCACAGAACATATTGATGGATCCTGTCTCCTGATCCACTCTGCCTGTGTTTCTATTAGTGCCTTGAGGCCCTCTTGCACTGTATTGTCTCTGCCATGCTATTTTCCTGCCATTGGCTCCCTATTTTTCCTCTCCATTCAATCAACTGGCCCCAATTGATGGTCCCCCTCTGCCCTTGTTCCTGAGACCATGGTCCTTTTTCTTTCTCTCTAAAATGTCCTTTAGTAATCTTTGTAGGGTTGGTTTGGTTGTCATGAATTCCTTGAGTTGTTCTTTGTCATGGAAGTATCTTGTTTCTCCATTAATTTTGAAGGAAAGTTTTTCAGGGTCCATCAGTCTGGGTTGGAAGTTGTTTTCTTTCAGGACTTGCATTACTTCACTCCAGCCTCTTCTTGACCTGATGGTTTGTGTTGAGAAGTCTGCCATGATTCTGATGGGTTTTCCTTTATAGGTGATCTGTTTCTTTTCTCTAACAGCTTTTAATATTCTCTTCTTGAGTTGAATTTCTGGGATCTTGATTATTATATGTCTGGGTGTAGATTTGTTTTGGTTATGGCTAGATGGAGTTCTATATGCCTATTTTGAATGTCACTTTATTTTTCTATGCTTGGGAAGTTCTCAGAAATTATATCTGTAAATAAGGTCCTGATGTCATTTGTCTTGACACCTGCTTCTTCACTCACATTTTTAACTCTTAAATTATGCATCTTTGAGTTGTCCACCAGCTGTTGAATTGTTACTTCCTGAGACCTTGTTATTTTTAAGAGATCTTTCCTTTCACGGTCATAGGCTGCAATCCTGTCTTCAAGCTTTGAAAGTCTTTCTTTAGTTTCCTTCTTGTCAACATGCCAGCTATCAAGTGAATGTTTAATTTTCTGGATATCTCTTTGAATCTGTTTCATACATTCTAAATCTCTCTTACACTGTTCATTCATGGTTTCCCTCATTTTTCTACGCTCCTCTATTTTTTTTATCTATGTCTTCTTTAGAGATGTTTAGTATTTCTTTTATTATGGTTTTCATTTCTTGTTTTACCGGGGATAGAATTTCTGTTCTAATTCTCTTATAGCTTCCTGAAGTTGTTTCTTCACTTCAGTTGACATCACTTCAGACATTTCAGGTGTGCAATTCTGGATCTCCATGTTTTCCTTTTGTGGAATTGCACCACTTGGGTTGGACACCAGAGATTGCCCTCTCCCTCTTCGTCTTGGCATATTCTTGATTTCTTCCACCCCTGGGTAGTGTGGTCCCAGATGCCCCAGCACTGGCCACAACTTCTCCGAAGCTAGGCTGTTTGTCTTTTCTAGCCAGTGCTGGCTATGTATATCCAATGCTGGGTGCCTGTGTCTCTGCACTGAGCTGGGCACCAAGCCACCTGGGGTTTTCACGGGAGCAGACCTGGTCAGGCCCTGAGAATCTAAGCTGTTTAGGAACCTACGCAATATTGTCTGAAACGCACGTGGGAGCTGATCTCCAACCAGTCAGCTTCTGCGGGTCCCCCCACAACCTGGAGCTCCCAAATGACTGGTTTTTTTTTTTTTTTTTTCTTCTGGCTTCTGTTCAGGCAACTTCTGCAGGTCTGCCCACAACCTGGCATTTGAGCCAGTAGTTAGCAGTCTTGGCCCCAGGCAGGCGTAACCTGCCCAACTCCAAGATGGAGCCCGGCCGACCACTCTCTCCCGTGGGGTGAGGGTGGGGTGGAATTCCAAGCACTCACCAACCACCATCACAGATCTTTCTTCTGCCACTCTCCTTCACTCCCGCACCTCTCCACAGAGACCTCCGGGGTCAAACGCAGCTGCGACCATGACCGCAACTGCGACTGCATGTCTCTAAGCTCAGCAGCTCTTCTGGCAGGGTGAATCCAGCTCCAGGCTGAGGCACTGCCAGCCACCAAGTTCTTCTTTGTTTAAATTCTTTTTTTTTTCTCTTTGTGGGTTTCAATTCATATTTTAGATTCTTCCTTGGTCCAGGGGACCCACTTGCTTCCTTCTTGTCCTCTCCATGATGTTATATTCCAGCATCTGAACTATTTCTCTCAGAGAGACTGTTTACTCTGCTGCTTACTGTTCCACCATCTTTAGCTCTCACTGCCTTTATTTTTGACTATCTGAAAGTGTAATACATTCCAAAAAGGTTTTAAATTATAGGCCATGTATTATTTTGTCTTGTAAAACATCTTTATTGTGCTAAAATATATTACGATATACTTCAGCTATTTTGAAGTGTATAATTCAGCAGCATTACATTCACAGTATTCTGTAACTTTTACTCCTATCAACATCCAAAACTTTTTTATCATGCCAAACTGAAACTCTGTATCCATTAAGCAATACTTTCTGTTCTCCCTTCTTATCCCCTAGTAACCTCCAAAGCACTTTCTGTATTTAAGAATTTGCCTATTCTAGATATTTTGTGTCAGTGAAATCATGCAACATTGATCACTTTGTGTTTGGCTAATTTTACTTCTCATAATGCCTGCATGGTTCATCTCTGTCGTAGCGTACATCAAAACTTCCTTTTTCTTGGCTAATACTCCATTGATGCATATAGGCTTTTGTTTATCTCTTCATCTTTCAATGAACATGTGGGTTATTTCTACCTTTTGGCTACTGTGAGCGTGCTGCTGTGACCCCTAGCACGCCTTGTTTTCAAATCTTTTGACTATTTACAGAAGAGTGGAATCACTGGGTCATAAAGTAATAATACTATGTTTGGTCTTTTGAGAAACAGCCAAACTGTTTTTCATAGCACTGTAATTTTTCTGTTCCTATCAGCAATGTACAAGTGTTCTGACTTCTTTACATCCTCATCAATACTTGCTATTTTCGGTTAAGTATAGCCATTCTAGTGGGAATGAAGCTGGACCATATTAGGGCTGACCTATTAAAATGTTTATATCTAAAAAAATCTTTTGTAAATGCCATCAATTACATTAATGTCTATAGAAAAATATCACCCCAAATATGTTATTAAATCAGAGTTGAATGACCTTTAGCAGACGTGAAATTGCTGAGGCACTGGTCTTGTCCTTCACGTGTGCATGAAACCTCCTCCAATCAGAGTTATCTTTGTTGCCTGTCTACCAAATGCCAAGGGCTTTATGTCCTTATTCTTATCCCAGAGTTCCCTGGGGTAGATTTCCCCTCACACCCATCATGCCAAGGATGAACCGAGGGCCAGTGTACATACCAGGCAGAGCTCCACCACTGAGATACTCCCCTGGGTGTGGACACAAGGGGTGATGGAAAAATGCGAAGGATGTTTACACTTCTAAAAAATTATGGTAAAAGTCACATTACCCAGAATGAGAGGATAAATGTGTTTGCAGTGAGGGGAGTATTTTGAGGAAGATTAATGGCAATGTTTCTTTTGCTATAATCTTTAAAATCTAAACATTCACCATGTTTTTTAAATTGCACTTCATATTTTATCTCTATATCATAGATGAGGAGGCCAAGTGTTGTCTATGACAAAGAACATAGCCAAAGTCAAATGGCTAATAAATGACAATGCCTACATCTGAACTTCGGTTTGATCTCTGGACTTGTGCTTCCTCCACCATCACAAGGGCATTAAACCCACCTTTCCTCTTGACTTGGTATTGTGGTATCTAAATTAACTTGCACCATTTTCTCTGAAGTCTAACTTGAGTGGCCTAACCCACGTTAGAGAGTCTTCTGTCACACTGCCAAAAACAGTCTTTCATATCAGTTTGACACCTGGAGCTCTCTTTTCTTTGGGACTTCTGAATTTTCCAGGCCTCAGACCAAAATTTCAAATGCACTTGCAACCACATGGCAGGTCCCTTCACAGAAAGAGCTGGTCGATAATGCAGAAGAGATGAGCCAACTGCTCACTTTTCTAAAGTGGGAGCTTGCAGTGGGGGAAATGTGAGCACACAGAATGGCCGGGTTTTCCATTCGTGACCTAGTCAGTGACATGAATGGACAGCCCCTCCTGTGGGCATCACACCCTGCTCCAGGATCAGCGTCCTTATCCATGAACAGCTGCTGCCGAAGTGCCAGTTGGGTGGCATTGCTCACTCAAGAGGGTTTACTGTAAAGCTAACCAATCACTTCTTCACCAGGTCTCCTGTGAAATGGGGCTGTTAGCGAGACCGAGGTGAACAGCCACACACAGAGAAATGACAAGCCCTGGGAAACATGACCTTGCCCCCTGTGCTAAGCTCTTTTCCCGTAGAGACAGGAAACAATTTCTCACCATTTTGCTTCAACATGAAGAAGCTTTTAATGGAAGTGGCTCACCTGGAGAACAGTATGTCAAAACTCAAGCTATTACTCAAAGATGGGTTTGTACCCCCTGGAACAGTGATACGGAAATAATCTTTTAAAAGAGTTTTGTATGTATAATACAGATGTTATGTGTTACATGATGTTATATGTTATATATAATCCCATTCAGGAAAACATCTTCTGTGTTTGGTAGGCTATAGAGTTAAACTCAAAGGTCAAAAGAAAGTGATGTCTAGAGACTCTTGAAAAGCTCTAAAATACATTTGCTGTCCTGTTTCTTCCATCCTGCCATCCTTTTTTTTTTTTTTTGCGGCACCGGGGATTGAACTCATGACCTTGCGCTTGCCAGGCAGGCGCTTAGACCGCTGAGCTAGATCCCCAGCCCTCATCCTGCCATCTTAGCACTATGACTGTCCATCAAACACAGGACTGCAAGACCTTGTTCTTGCAGTTTAAAAAAATTAGGTTTAATAATTTTTAGAACTTATTTTAAATAGTAAAATAAGATAATAATTTATTGTTATTGTAAACTTTGAACAAGATAAGATGAACTCTCCAATCTCCCCAGTCTTATACCTCGGGGGAATTTTCTATTAACCAAGTCAGTGTGGATTCTTTCAGGTCTTTTAAGACATTCATATTTACATTAGTACATTATAACCCGGTTCTTTAATCAATAAGCATTTATTTAACAAACATTTTTCAGCTCATGTTATTTAAAAGGTACAGGGGAAATAGAAAGATTCAGTCATAGCCGGGCATGGTGGTGCACTCCTATAATCCCAGCACTCGGGAAGCTGAGGCAGGAGGATCGTTGCAAGTTTGAGGCCTGCCTGTGCTATAAAGTGAGCCCAAGGCCAGACTGAACTGCATAGTGAGACCCTGTGTCAAAAAAGACAAAAAAAAAAAAAAAAAAAAAAAAGAAAGAAAGCTTTAGTCACAATATACTGAACATTTAATTTATACCATGAATTATGCTGAGGGTTTCACTTGTGCTGTTGTGTTTAATTGTAATAACAACCCTAAAAAGGTATACTATTATTTTCATTTTATATATGAGAAAACTGAAGCTCCAGTAAACTAGGTAATTTGCCCAATGTCACACAAATGATTGGGGGTGGAGTTCAGATGCAAACCCTGGAACAGGCTGTCTGGAGTACGTTATCTTAAGGAGGCAGCAGGGCAGTGTGCTGAAAGGATGGCTGTTTGTCTAGTACGCAAAACAGTTATCTCAGAGCTTTACTTAGAGTGACTCATTCAATATGCACAACAGCGTGATGAGACTGTTACCAGCCCCATTTTAAAGACAGAAAAACTTAGGAATAGTGATAGTAACATAGCAAGATGATGTTAATAAGTGTGGAGCTGGGATTAGCATCTGGACAAAATGAATTTGCAGCTTCGTCTCGTCTCTTGACTGACATTATGCTGCCTATTCCACTATTATGTCCATAAATACTTACCCATGTTTAAACGCTGTGCAACTTTTAATCATGTTTGTTTAAAGTTTTTAATAACATTAGAATGCTTAATTAGAAAGTAAATAAATAATAAGTTGAGACTTGCTTATATAGTATGATCCTAATTACATAAAATATATACGGAGAAAATTTTCATAAAAGGTTTATTTTGGCTCCTACTGCTATGAATGTTTTTTCTTCACTGTTTCAAAAACTTGTGAATTTTTTGACTACTCATATCTAAATGGAGATGTTTGGTGAGGAACCAAAGCAGAAGTCGTTAGATACTCCGAACATTCCTTGACCACTTGCATCATGGTCTCATAGAAAAGATTATGCTAAATTGAAGGCAAGCATTGGTGAGGAGGCCATGGTTTTGGAGGCAAAAAGGTGGGTACAGAAAAATTACTGAAAGGTTGGAGAGGCTATTTCATCACTCGGAAGTGACTGGAACTTTTTTTTTTATCAGTCTCCTCAGTCGAAAGAGACCAAACTGTACATTTATAGTGGCACCCACCCCAGCAGTGATAGGACTTTTGGAAGTCAAACACGAGTGTGTTAGGAGGTGGCATGGGGGATGTGAAGAACTGTGGACTGGGAGCCCATATCAAAAGTCCCTCCGTCTGGCAATAAAATGTTGAACAACTCTGTTAACTAGTGGAGAAAAAAAAATCCTTTAAAGAAAATTCTCAATTACAAAAGATCACTTAAAACTTCATCCAATATAGAAATTAGCAATGATGGAGATTTCCTCCAACCCTGGTAGTGGTGATTTAAATTTAATATGATTTAAACAAAAAGGAATGAGAGACTCCACATTGAAAAACACAGGAAATCTCAACAGTTGTCTCTGGATACTAGAATTGTGGGTGGTTTTTTTGTGTATAATTTTTTTAGTATTTTTAAGTTTCTGGTCTCATTTGTTTCCTACAAAATCACGAAACCCATTACTTTATTTAAACTCTTATTAGTTATATCACTTACCGTCCATCTGGCTAAGTCGTGCTTTATTTTCACCTAGGCATTTTTACACTGCAAAGCTTGTTACGAGTAGGACAGCTATGATTTTTCTCTGGAATCCAATCCTAGAATTTGTATTTAGATAGATGTAAATAAAAATATTTAGACCAGCATCATTGTGTATCTTACTTTAAAAGAAGTTTTGAGGTGCTAAAGAAAAAGGGTTTAATTCATATATCACATGCCACACTTTTAAGGCTGGCATCAGAAACACAAATGTAGATGGGGCCGAGCCAGAGCCATGAATCAACGAAGCAACCCCTTGACCAATGCTCCTCAGGGGTAATTTTTGGCAACTGATTCAAACTTTTTAAAAAAGGAAGATGGGCCAGATATACAGGCCTAATGGAAAAACCCATGGGCTGCTTTCAAATAAGAACAGCCACTTTACAATATCTGCTTGAATCAGTCACTGGTTTACAGTTATATTTATTCATTTCAGTTATATGTGAACTGATACCAAGAATAGATGACCTGTGCTAGGTTACCTTCTAGGACACTGTAGCAATTTAGTACAAAAACTGATGTTGTTTAAGAATCGTCTCCAGACAGATCTATCCTTAAGCAGACCCTCAAAGACTTCAGTGCCAAGCGTTAACTTCAGCTACAATTCCTAGGTACTCCTCATGTTCGTTTCATATACCTGAAGTACTCAGGAATTTCAGTGCCTGGAATTCTAATCCTGTCTTCTTTATCCCACAGTGTTGCCTGTGATTGCCTTCTAGTTTTTTAAAGGTACAGCACTGTTTTCCCTTGAGCCGTGACACTGTATTTTTGAGTTTGCTGTCCCATCCTAAGCAAGCTGAATATATATAAATTGGAACCCAGTGCTCGGCCTTACTTGATTTCTCTGTGCCTGCCTCCTCGAGATTCTTAGCCATACCATCCAGGTATGCTCTACAAAGGTTTACTGTTTCTAGCTGTAGACCTAATCCTCTTTCTTGGCCCATCCTGGTAAAATATCTGTTCCTTGGTTATCATTTCTTCTAATCATCTCTCCCACCCATAGAAGAGTTCTTCCTTTTTCTCCTTTTTTCATCTTCTTTAGTCTTCAGTACATCAGCTTTTTCCCTTTTCATTCACCACTACTCATATAATTAAGTTCAGTGAACATTTATTGAGTAACTGTCTCACGTTAGTGCTATTTCAGATACACAAAGATGAATAAAATGAAATCTTTGCCCTTAAGGAATCTATACTTGAGTGAGTGTATTAGTTTCCTAGAACTACAGTAACTAAGCACCATAAAATGCATGACTCAGAATAACATAAATTTATGTGTTACAGCTCTGATGGTTAGAAGTTTGAAAACAAACTCAAGGTAACAGCAGATTGGTGTCTTCTGAGGGCCATGAGACGATCTGTTCTATACCTCTCTCCTAGCTTCTTGTACTCCAAGCATTCTTTAGCTTGGAGATGATGGTGTTTTCCCTGGATTTTCATGTCACCTTTCCTCTTTGGGTATCTGTGTCCAATCCCACCCTCCCTTAAGGATGTACCCTACCTCATCTTAACTAACTATACCTGCAATGACTCTGTTTTTAAATATGGTCACATTCTAAGTTGGGCGTAAGAAATTCAACAAATGAATTATAGGGTGGCTGAATTCAGCATTAAACCATGGAAAAACACCTAAAAATAGAACTAAATACAATAAAATATGAAAAGCTGATTATTAAAGATAAGGCCTAAAAGGCAGCAAACACAGGGTAGGAGTGTGGCAGCAAACACAGGGTAGGAGTGTGGCAGCAAACACAGGTAGGAGTGTGGCATTGCGACTGGGGTAGACTCGGCATAGATGGCTGGTGGTAGGATGACACTGTCATTTGAACAGTACCATCAAGGATTCTCTTGCCACAGAGCAGGGAAGAATGTTTTGCTATTGCTGAGCACATGAAAGCCTCACCCTGCTGTGAATTCTTTAGAGCACGCCTTTGACCCATGCCTGAGTTTCCACAGAGGAAATGGGCACCCCACAACATCTATACCTCTAATATCTGGGTGTCAATGTCTACGACACTTACCAGGTTTATTAGATCAAATTGTCGGAGGGCGGAAGTACCAAAAAAGTATGAGTAATTAAAGCATGGAGGAGCAATATTATTAGAGGTGTATTAAAATCAATGACATCCATTTGAAAAGATATATTTCACACCCTGTCCTCCACAGTGGGAGATGTGGCGGGGCGGAAATAGGTCAAGCTGGGAGTATTGTTAATGAAGGTCCTCCTGGAAAAGACTGCCTGAGACAAAATGAGTTAAAATCTTTAGTGTGTCCTGACAGCCCACATGAATCTATGATGATGATAAATGTTCTCATTTAGAACTTTTTCTTTTCCTGAGACGTTTTACATGTTATCTCCAATTTGCTTTGAATTTCTCAAAAGACATATGTTCTCAAAAGAAAGGCTCTGCTTGCTTTTCATTAAGTAAGATCTTATCAGGATGTTTGCATGTGACATCACGTTTGAACTATTAATCTTATGACAGGATATTAAAAGGGGGGGAGGGGGACTCCTTAACAGGTTGAGGGCCATTACACTTGAGAAACAGCTCTCAGCACCTAGCAATAAGAACCAGCCCAGGAACTGCAACTGTGATGATTAATAAGACTTTCCTGAGGCTCACACTCTAGACAAGAAGGTTGCTCCTTAGGAGGGTGTGCAGTGGACAGTGGAAGCTAAAATGACTTGTGCGTCACTGGGCTGGAACCTGGTGGTGCTGGATCACTGACCTGCAAGATCCTGGCAGGGCACCAGGCAGCGTTTGTTAATTCTCAGTGACATTAAAGCTTCCTGGGAATTAAGGCGCCAACCAACAATACAACAACACAGATGGAAGGGGAAAGGAAAAGATAATCCTCTATCCTTTCTATAGCAATCCTATGAAGCACTAAAACACACACCAGAGACCCCAGCACACATCTTCCAATACACAAATAGAAAGTAGGCCACAGAGAAAGCTTTAGTGGTAGGTAAAACGTAATCTCTCAGGGCCATAAGACTATGAAAAAGAATTTGACATTTATCCTAAAAGTAATTGGAAGCCTGTGATGGCTTTTATCCAAGAAAATACATTTAGATGTATGGTTTTCCCCTCAATATTCTTGGGGAAAAGGTTCTGGAATACATCCTACTCTGAGAAGAACAAAATCTGCAGTTTCTCCAGTCTCCTGTGTGAAATCCCAGCAGTATCCTGGAGGTCAAAGCAAAGAACTTGATGCTAGTCTGAATCCTTGGAATGTGGATGAGGACGATAGCATGAGAAAATTCCAGTTATGTGGGCATGTAACCAGAAAGATGGCAAGGGATTCATGGAGACAGGAAGAAATAGGCAAACCTAGATATGGTACACTATAGGTCATGAGTTGGATTGTAGACATGTTAGGTTTTCAATACATATAAAATATCTAAGTAGCAATATCAAGTTGGTTATGCCTATGTAATGATTATCAGATACCGTAAAATATAGTCAGGCTTCTGATCTACTCAATACTATCCAGCTACCTCTCATTCAATTTTCTAAGTTTTCATGCTTTTTTATATTTATTTATTTATTTATTTATTTATTTATTTATTTTTTGGTGCCAGGGATCGAACTCATGACCTCGCACTTGCCAGGCGTGTGCTTATTCATGCTTTTTAAAAAAAAAAAAAGATTCAAGAATTCTTTTTACCTGGACAGTATAGAAAATCCTACAATTGTGTCAAAATTATAAATTGAATGTATCCAAAATGTTTCTAGATCCTCTTTTCCCCTTTTCTACCTAGGTAAAGTGCCTCACTTGAAAGAATAAAAATCATACATGGTCAAGAGTCTACCAGCTCACCCAAAAAGGCAGCAGATCTAGGCCAGTGCTGGAGAGAGTCTGATAGAAATGAGACTCACCGCCAACATGGAGCATGTGTGTTCTTGCTGTATGTTAGACAGTTTTTTCTCCTTTTCTCCGTATTATATCCATTTGGTGTCTCTTCTTAGAGGGTGATAGCGTGACTGTACGGGACTCTTTTGTCGGGGTAAACCATTCATCAAAACTACTCCCTGGTTAAGGAGCATGTCTACTCCATTTTCCTTCTGAGGAGTTTTAAAAATGACTCAGCATTTTCCTCAATAGTGTTTTGAAGATTTCTATGAAGTAAATGTCAAATATTTTATTTCCATTTCCTTAAAAGAGAAAAAAGTATGCTACAGGAGATGCCCAAACCCGTCATCAAGCATTTCCAAAAGGAGGATATATTGGATGAAAGCATCAGTTCTTGTCTTGTTTCACAGGCTCCCACGGGTACTCACAGCAGGACAGCTCTAGAACATGGCATCAGCATGGAACAGAAGACGGTCCCGGGGAACCAAGGGCAGGGCTGTTGCCAGCTGCTCTATCTTTGGCTGAGCAGTTCATCTCTATTGTATCTAGCAGCACTCTACATCACAGAGTATAAACTGGTAGGTCTTTTTTTTAAAGTTCTTCCTCAGAAAAATGATGCCTATATTATGTGGGTTGGAATGAGTTAAATGGAACTGAGTTTCAAAGCTGCAGTAGCAGAAAATTGAAAACTGGGTACTGAGAGTAAGTTCATACTCTGTGAGTTGTCCTGGGCTGAGAAGTACAATTGAATAACTAGAGAAGTCCCAGAGGTATGTGGCAGGATGGGACAATACAAATCATCTTCCTGCCTCAAAGCATTCAGAAGTCTGTAGGAACACATATTACCTCAGTTTCACAAAGTTTATCACAAGAGTTTCTGTCTCTGATTCTCAGTTTTCTTATCAATAAAATGGGATCAATAACCCATCCCTTATAAGGCTCTGGTAAAGATCAAATAAAATGCAAAAGCCAAAGCTAGAGCAGTACAGACACATACAGGAAGTCTACGCATAACATATTATTATTATCATTGGCGAGGAAATAAAGGTAAAGGCATTACAGACATCTTCTTATTAGTTACTACCCGTATAAAGAATTCTCATAGTAAGAAAATAGATAAAACTTTTACTTTAAATGAAAAAAATTACAATGATTCCGCCTTTTATTGTGAAATGTAAGTCAGGTTAGTAGTGGAATAAATCAAGAGTATTCTCTCAACTGAAAAAAATTGATAGGCAAGAAAATCAGGACACAGAATTTGTGATCATGCTATACGGAAAGAAGATAACTTAAAGGCCTTAACACCTTGCTAGGTCTTTCTTATTTAATCAAGAGAAATCCCAGAGAATGATGTCCTGAGGAAGAAGAATGAGAAATAGAAAATGAAACAAAACCTAAGGCAAAATTTGGACATGTGTCCTTATTAGATCAAAATTCTCAGAGGGACAGTAGGGTGGGTGACCCTATGTGATGGTTTTGGTTGTATGCTGACCTTTACTTGATCAATCAAACAAAAAAAAATCTCTTCATAGGAGGTTTTCATTTTCACTGTCCTTATGGACAAGCTCTCAGTGTTGATTTTACCTAAGTGACCTGCTTACTGGTTTACAACCTATTCAGGTCTACTTTATAATATTCCCACCTTGGAAATGAAACGGGTGCTTGAGACACAAAGTAGCAAAAGTATCAATAAAGATTCATGTTTTCTTATTGTGATCCTCAGATGAGTCAGCTAGAAAACAGTTCCAGTAGGACGTCTCCATTTCTGCCATGTCTATACTGAATTTCAGTGTTGATTTTTGTTTCTCTTTTGATAAGAAGTTAAAGACTAATTTCCTCTTTATATTAGAAACTATTGCCTTATTCCCTCCCTCTCTACCTGATTATGCTCCCTGTGTGTAAAACAACTCGGAATTTTATACCTGAGTGCATTTCCACACAGTGAAAGCTACAGTTTGCTTATGGTACAGTAAGTCCAAGTGACTATACTATTAATAATATATAAATGAAAATGTAGTACAGTACTGATGGAAAGTCTTTTAGGAAGAAAGTGTTCCATCTCTTTTGTCATGTCCCATTCCTTTTCTTGATACTTGAAATATACTGGCAAGCATTCCAATAGGCATTTTGGACTAAGAAGTGTCCTTGATGGAAATCCAGAAAAATAAAGCAATAGGATTGAAGGATTTGGGATTCTATGGAAAAAGATCATGTTTCACTACAAACTAGTCCCTCAGTATGAGTTAGAACAAGTTAGAACTTCGTTTCTCTATCACAAAGAGGAAAGAAAGTGACCCTCAGAATCACTCAGTGGGTCAAGTCTGGTGGAACACACTAACCACCTCAACACCTGGCTGCTAGATTGCATTCATCTTTTCATCTTGAAGTTAATGAGGATAAAAAGATAAGATTACAAGATATAGGCATGAAAAAATGATCAATGAAAGGACACTAATTTGAAGATAACAATATGCAATATATTAACCATTGTTAATCTCCTATTATTTTGTTTTGAAACTCTGTATCATAGTTTTTGTTTTTTTCATGTTAAAATTAAAAAAGAAAAAGAATATAATGATTACATCTGCAGTGACTGAAAGAATCCATCATTTGTGTTCATGTCATTTTGATGAGACCATAGACTGTGGATCAGACTAGAATTCTGGGGAAGCCAAAAGGTATTGATAGTTGGACAATCGGTTCCTGTATCCATTAATTTTATTATAACCCAAGGGTAGAATTTTACGATTGATCAAAGTTTAATCTCTCTCAAAACGGTTGATCTTTATATTTCATCTATCTTGTTCAACTTACTGTATTTCAAACCTTGTTAATCATAGTTTAATATAATGTTAATAGGTATACTTTTGTGAAGTCTACAAGTTAAAGAAAAATAAACAAAACAATTATTTTCTGCAAAGACCCTTGTAACCCTGTAGCACCCCCTTCTATAGGCCTACCATGCTCTGTCATGTGGAGGTGATGAGAAGCTTAGAGTGTCTAGGAATAAATCGTACCAGCAGTTGGAGAAGGTACATCCCTTACTTGTGGAAGATGTTTACAAAAGCAGAAACTAGTATTTCCTATCACAGAGAATGTTGGCAGCTAAAATATCAGGTCACAGTGCCTTTTGCTCAACAATACTTTATTCTCTCACCCATTCCAGCAAAAGTCACTCTATAGGATAAGTTACAATACTTTTGTTTGCAAGTGACTGACAATTTAAGCCAAAAGGATTTAAGTAATGTATGACTGATATATTTAGAGATAAATTTGTTTGTGGAGAAAGAGTTTTGGATAAGAGCTTGGTTCCTGGTTCAAATGTCACCAGATTCATTTCTTGGTTCTACTTTTTCTAAGTTGGCTCTATTTTCAGTCTCTGTAGATGAATCATAAGTACAAAAGAGAGTATCTGTTTCCATATCCAATAGTCCCAGAACTGAGTCGTGTTGTCCTGATTGGATAGACTTGGCCTACATCCCAGACATTAATCCAAACACTGTGATCAGGAAGTAGAATGAGCAGATTGATTTAACCTTGGTCACATACTGTGACCTGCAGATTAAGGTAGAGTCGTTTCATGCCAAGCACGTGAGTCAAATGTGGGGAAATGAATTCAATGTGTTCATAAGAAGAACGAATAGATAAGTGATGAAATAACAGATGAAACTTCCACGTATTCCCTTTGTTTTGTGCAAAATGTGAAATCTCAATGGGAGGTAAATCCAGGCTTAGCTAGTACAACCATTTTCAAGTATAAAGTCTTTGAGTGACGCAGCCCTAGTAAGATTAGAATGTAGTCCTTCAGGTCTATTGACGAATGGCCAATGAATAAGTTTAACCAAGCCAAAACATCCAATGCCTGAGAAAACACCCAGTAAGTATGGCCAAGCCCCTTATTTGGAAAAAAAAATGGGTGGAAAGCACGAATATGATGGAAAACAATGAACACTGAATCCCAGTTCAGAATGTGCATCCCATTCTATGGGCAAAAAAGTCAATGACTCACTGCTCTGTCAGGGAAAACTCTTTTGGTCAGTCAATCTGTTGGCACTGTTCCCTGAGATAGTACCGTCATAATTTTCCCCATATCTCCTGATTCTGGTCTATGGAAGTTCCCTTTTATAGAATCCTACTTAAGAAATGAGCATGGTGTACTGCAAAACCTTGAATTTAGGATGTGTGATTGGTTGAGGGAAGGTGATAGCTAAACAAAGTTTCTGGTCAATGCCTAAACTAGTCTTCAGACTCCTGGCACATAGCAAAATAAAGTAGGCTTTAAAAGAGGCAGAGCACCCTTAAAAGGCATCCTCTCTGGTGCTCATCTTTTAAACAGATTAATTAATTTCAATGTATTTGGTGTTTTTTTTTTACTTGAAAATGTAAAAAAGCTTAGATCAATCTGATTTAAACAAAAAAGAGGAATTTATTGATATTGGTAACTGAAAGCCCAGGAATAACATCAACCTCAGGTAGAACTTGATATCAAATGTGTACCAGGCTCTGCCATCTCTTCTCCTTGCTCTAGACATTCCTTAGATGTTCCTCAGAGAACATCTGGTGGCAGTTTGGAACTTCAACCTCACATCAAAATAATACCTTGAAAGTCTTGTTCTTCCAAAGTGAATCAAGGTAATTCTGCTGTAACAAAAGTGAGTTGGTTCTAGGTAGTTTAAAACAAACAAAACCCCATCATACAAATATACTTAACATGTGGGAAAAAAAAAACCCCTGCAGATTGTTGATATTTATTCACATTCTCCATTTGAAAGGAAACCTGGGAATCCAGATTTCTTGTGCAAGGCACTGAGTCATAGTTCGAAAATTTACAGTTTAATCTAGATCTCAGCCCAGCATAGGATGCAGTGCAGAAAACATATTGCCTAAATAATTTGTATTTATTGCTTTGTTCCTGTGAAAACTTTTTTCCCTGAGAATCCAGAAAAACAAGTTTATATCAGAGTAGCAACAACAATGACTTTAATAATAACTGTGTAGTACTTATCAGACATGCTGTGACAGTCAATTTGATTGTGTCAACTTGGTTAGGCCACAGTAGCCAGATATTTGGTCAAACACCCATCTGGATGTTGCTTGAAAGTATTTTTTTCTTTTAGATGAAAGTAACATTTAAATCAGTAGATTTTGAGGAAAGCAATTACCATTCATAATGTGGGCAGGACTTATCCAATTACTTAAAAGTCTTAACATAAAAAGACTGAGGTCCTCTAGGAAGAAGGAATTCTGCTTTCAGACTGTCTAGACCTGACAGCCTCTATAATCATGTGAGCCAGTTCTTTAAAATAAGCCCCTCTCATTTTTCCTCTCTCATTTCCTCTCTCTCCACATCATTTCGTGGTTGTACTATAGTTTACTCAGTCTGCCATGGAGAGCTGCTAGGGTTGTTTTCTATGTATTGCTGTCATCAGTAATGATGCATAGGTAACTTTCACTTTGTTCTTTAGGCAAATCCTTAGATGTGGGATTGCTGTATCAAAGGCTAAATGTGCATGTAGTTTTGTTAGGTATTATCAAATTCCCATCCCTGAGGCTGTATCTTTTTGCATGTATTCCAGTGTCTCTTTCTTCACAGCCTCACTGACACAGTGGGTTGTCAAGCTTTTTATTTTTTGCCAACCTGACAGGCATAAAATTATATTACATGGTAAATTTAATAAGCATTTTTCTAATTATGAACAAATGAGTATATGTCTTATGTTTGGATACTATTTTTCTTTCAGATTTTGAGATTTGTTTCCTTTGATAGTGAAGAATTCTTTAGGTAGTCTTGAAATATTTCACTGCAAATGTGTTTTCACAGTGCCATATTCTTCATATTTTTGTTATGATTTCTTTGTCAAGCAGTGTGTGTCTACTTATTAAAATTTGTTAATCTTTTATTGCGACCATATTTTTAAATTTTAATTTCTTTTTTATTAGTGCATGTTCGTGATGCATAATGAATACATCTGTCATGGGGACTGGTACTTTCCCTTTTTCTATTCTATAGATCCATAGACTCCTTTCCTATCTCCAAAAGGTCTACTTCCTTGTTTCCTATCATCTACCTCTTACTTTTGCCACTGATATTTGAGTCCTACTAATTAAAAATTTTTCACCATTCCAAGATTGTAAAAATCTCAACCATGGTTTTCATGAGCATGCATATGGTCTTGTTTATATTTACATTTCAGATACATTTGGAAATTTTTCTCATATATAACGTGAGGTGTTTTATTTTTGCTACCTCAGTGGCTATCGAGGTACCCAAATTCATTTATTTTATTTTATTTTATTTTTTTGTGGCACCGAGGATTGAACTCACAACCTTGTGCTTGCCGGGCAGGCGCTTAGACCGCTGAGCTAGATACCCAGCCCTGTTTTTGAGACAGGGTCTCACTATGCCATTCAGGCTGGCCTTGAGCTCACTTTGTAGCCCAGGCTGGTCTCGAACTCACAACGATCCGCCTGTCTCAGCCTCCCGAGTGCTGGGATTACAGGTGTGAGCCGCCACACCCGGCCCAAATTCATTTATTAAAAAATGTCTTCCTTGGAGGTTTTATCTGTATTGTTTTCATATGTATTTAGGCTTACCCTCAAGCTTTCCACTGCATTTCATTGACACACTTGTCAATTTATGTGCCACTATTATACTTCTTAAATAGAAATTTATAGTACATTTGAATATGTATTCTTCTTTTCTAGGGATCTCTAAGCTCTTTTTGCATATCTTTTTTCCATGTAATATTTTAAAACATCTTATTTTAGGAAAGTGAAAAAACAAACTTGCTATTTGTATTGGGATTGCAATAAATTTATATTTTGTACTAAAGAAAATTGATATCTTTACGAATCAATATATCCAAGAACATGGATCTTCTTCTATTTGCTTATGCTTCTGTCTTTATCTGAAGTGTTACCAAGTTCCCAACATATATGCTTCACCCCTTTTTTGTTAAGTTTGACTCTAAGTGTTGGAAGGAAAGGATCAGAATTTCTAAGAGATTTTCCATAACACTTTTCAATTATTATTGTTTTCATATACAGAAGTTATCATTTTTTAATGTACATCTTATATCCCACTACTATATTTAAATTTTATGTTAGGTTTTTTTAAGCCCTCTTTGTTTATATTTTGAATTTTATTAAGGTTTTCTTTGGGGCACAATAACTAAATTTGGTAAAATTTTCTTACATGCTATAAAGAAAAGCATGTTTGATTTTTAAAGTAAATAGTTTATCTCTGAACTGATGTTTAGTAATCCTACTGATCACATTTCCATATCACAAAGCTTTTTTGACCACAAAGTATGTTAGTAAAGATTCGCTAATATTTCTCAACCAAAGCCTTCAGATTTCTCTAAATTTCTCGTTTTTCAGTTTCATTTTACTATTTGAATCTCTGTTGTTTGCAATTAATTTGTCTCTCATATATCTGCCTTGTTTATTCTAATAGTTGTCAATTTAATTATATCATTCATATTTTTCTCACATACAGTTAGTATGCCATTTGCATTTTTTTGTTTCCACAAACAAATTTTTGTTTTTTGTTTGCTTAAGGCTTTTCTCTTTTCATTGTATTAAATATATTTCTTCTCAGGAAACTTTTTTTGTTTTTTTTAGGAAACATTTTTGTAGGTGTATCACAATTTTACTACATACGTTCAAATATAATAACTATCACCAAAATCTTTTCCTAAAATGAACATTACGATTCATACCTCTACAAGTGACCAATGAGTTCAAATCGTATATTTTCACAAAAGTCTATAATTTTGCCCAACTGAGGGCTGTGAAATGGATTCTCATTTATATTAGCAAAACCAAAAAAGTTTTCTTTTGATTATTTACCTTACTATATATTTTACCATTTCTTTGATTTCTGATTTTTTAAATTATTTTCACTTTACTTTTGTTTGCTCTGCCCTGCTTTTCTTGCTTAGATGAAAATTTTGATCATTTAAACTCTTTCTTTTTATGAATACAAGTCTTAATACTATAAATTTACCTCTAAGTACTGTTAGCTGTATTTCACAAAGTTTGTAATTTGTGTTTTTATCATTGCCCTGTTTAGGATGCTTTTTATTTTTCCTTTGATCTGTAAATTATTTGGAATTCAGTAAGCTCTGATTTTTAAAATTTTATTTAAAATGTTTTTCTTCTTTAGAAAATATTTTTACTGGATAAAGTAGTGAGTTTTGTTCATTTTCCCCTTTTAGCACTTTTAAAATATTCCATTGTCTTTTCTTTTGCGTTGTTTCTGTTGAGAAATAAATTGCCATTTTTTTTCTTTTTTTCTGCCTGTGATTTGTCTCTTTTTTTCTGGACTCCTTTAAGATTTTATCTGTGTCATTGTTTAGCTGTAATATGCCTGTGATTTTATTTTTCTTGGAGTTCATTGAGCTTCTTCAAATGTATGTTGTTATTTTCACCGAATATAAAAATGTTTGCTCAGAATTCCTTCAAATATAATTTCTGACACCTGTATCCTCCATGAAATCCAATTACTTGTTGATTAAACTATTTCATATTATCCTACAAGTCAGTGAGACTGTTTTATTTGTTTCACAGTAATTTTTTCTATTGGCTAATATCAATATCTATTGCTGTATCTCCAAGTTCTGAATCTTTTCTCTTGCAGTAGGGAATTTGTTTTTAAGCCTATCTAGAGATATTTTTACTTGTGGTATTGTAGCCTTCAACTTTTACATATGAATGTAAACTTTTAAAATATACATATGAATCTTTAAATATGTAATTTCCATTTCTCTTTTGGTTTCTTTGAAATCCTTCATCATAGATAGATAGATAGATAGATAGATAGATAGATAGTAGATAGCATTTATTTTAAATACAGAAAGCAATTCATTTACTTGTAGATCAGTTTGCTGTTTCCAAACTTCTAAGAAAGGCTTTATTACTATTTATCTAAAGTATTTTTTAATTAAATGTTTAACTTACTTTTGTATTCTGTACATGAGTTTTCTGCTATCTCAACAGGATACCCAGCCTATTCAGTGAACTCACTGTACTTGAGAAGGTTAGAACTAGAATCCCCTCTACTTCTACAGTCCATAACTTTATATTGTCATTCAGTTTAACATTGCCCAATGCTTCTTTTTCTCCAAGAATTCTTTCTTGTTGTGCTTTGCAGTGTTTCACTATATGTTTTTGTACTTAGTATTTATTATTATGAGAGTTCCTTGTAGATTTGGGGGATTTTTCCTTAGTCCATTCCTTTCTTTTGCTCTGTTCCATAAATTCTAGCCATCTAATCTTCCCCAGATTCTGATCAATGTTTCTTCAATTCAGGGAGGTCAGAGTTCTGTGCACTGGATTTTCCTTCCATGTACTAGTCTCACCTTGTTTGTTGCTTTTCTTAATAAGGTGAAAGATTTAGTTTTGGGATATTTTGGTTCAATGTTTAATATAGGCATAGTTATTTCATATATTTTGTCCACTTTATAAGTTATTTATATAGAAGAGCCAATCTAGTACTAGTTACTCCATGACAGCCAGAAGCATAAGTTTTTGCACAGCACTTGACTGTTCAAATGTTTATAGATTATCACAGAAAAAACTTTTCACACATCATCAAGGATTTGAATTTCCTTTTCTGAGTAGCCAGTAAGTGAATATTCAAAATATACTTGGTCACCTTCAGTGATAATGAAGCCATTACCTGCTGGGGGTGCTTACATCTCAGGATGGAATGAAAATCTTCTTAATTGTCAACAGGACACTTGTATTAGCCTCCACATCATCCCTGTTTTATCTTTTGAGCCCACACCTCAAAGAGTCAACACTTACTTCCCTTAAACAGCCCTACAAATAGTTGATGGCAGCATCATGATCCCATAGAACATTCTCTTCTGCAGACTACGCATTTCCTCCAGCTTCTTCTATAAGGTTGAGCCAATATGATACAGAGGTACTTTATTATCCTCCCTGTCCTTAAGTATATACCCTAAGACTTTCAAAACCTCAGGAGAAAATTATTTTTGAAGCTCTCTTACACCCGAATCAACACATGCATAGTTTGATCAAAAGATCATTCAATTGTTGCAGTCTCTGAAGTTAGCATCTTTCAAACTCTCCTAGGACTATGTCAAAAGGGCTTTTTCCTAGCTTTATGACCCAGAAAACATCACTCTGACCATGTTTTCATGTGGAGCTACAAAAGGTAGATAGTAATTTCATTTATTGAGAAGTAGGACCTAGATGAGAAGATGCTAAGCATAATTCTATTAAAATATAAAATACCATTTCCTAGTTGATAATCTTAAGATTGGACACAAAATTTTAGGCCTCTAATAATCAATTTAAACATCTGAAGACCAGGGCTACTTTATGTCGTAGTATGACTTGTTGCTTTATTTCAGTTCTTTCTAAAATTGAACTTTCAATATTTTGTTTTTATTCTAAAATTAGAATTAATCTTACCTAATAAATGTCTTAGAGTGAAGTTGATAGTCTTGAAAAATATGTTCACCTGTACCTTTTCATTTTTAGTAACAACATGTCTGAGGGCAGTGAACATCATAAACCTAACCTAACAGTTTGTTTTAATTGACTCCTAATTTATTTCTTTAGGGTATGGTTTATTTCTTTCAATCTCTAAGTCTGCACTAATCTCCATAGCAGCATTAACAGGGTATTGTGAAACATAATTCTTGCTCTTTAAAAAATGCAGATGATAAATGTCATGCATTTACATTTTGAAACTGTGATTTCCTTCAATCTACTTTATCTTACTTAACTTTTAAAAAATAATTTCCTAAGAGCTAAAGTATGAGTAACTTTACCTTGGGCATTTTTTTTAATCACAAAGAGATAGCAGTTCCACCAAAATATCTCCTTATTAGCCTGTAACAGCTCATATAGCATGATGGGTTTTGTAGCTGGAGAGTAGTTAGAATCGTTGTTGCCTACGACAAAACGGTCGATGGCTAATACTTGTTTTCTCTTCACTGGTTCTTTGTTTGTCCAATTAAACTTTTCTCATAAATTCTCTGCTTCTTTTTGTGATAACAAGTTTCTAAATCTGATACTGACATCAGACACTTGTGGGTTGAATGATACTATCCATGGCGCAGAAATGTTTTTTAGTGGTTTATGATGCAAAGGAGGAGGGGAGAATAGTTAGAAAGTTATGATATTTTGTAACTTGTCATTGTTTTCTTGTCTGTCCAAAACATAGCTGGAAAAAGAAAAGGAGCTGACTAGAAGATATGCCTGGATGTTGATCACAAAACTAGGAGCTGTATAAATACTTTGGCTTTGCCAGTAAACAGACCAGAATAATAGCAACAAAAGATGACCTCCAGTTTGAATCATTAAGTCTTTGCCTTATGTTCTAACACTTGTTGCATGTCAGTGACAGTGGACCAATAGACCTTTGTCAGTTCCAAGTACAGATCAGGAGTTCTTTACTTTTAAGTTTTGTTAACTTCTCTGACTCTGCTTAATCTCCAACCTTCTTTTCTCTGTCATTAATTCACCTAACTAAGTGCACTCCTACTGTGGGCTAAATCGAATATAGGGATTGGGAAATGCAAAAATAAAGGAACTCACAGGCAAAACAATAAAGCAGACCATTGAAAGAGGGTTTAGTAAGGCTTAAGACCAAGACATCCCAGGTCAAAAACTAAGTTTTAATTAATCAGAGACAACTTCCTGAAAGAGGCAATGCATAAACTAAATTTTTATAGGTGAATGATTAACTGGGCATTGCAGGGTAAAGAAAAAAAGAGTATTCAAATGAGGGAAATAGGAGGTGTCAGATACCGTGATGTGGAAACTGGAGTAATGTGATGGCTTCTGATAATGGCAAGTGTTTTAGTGTGGTGGCACCACTGGACATATGTCCCGGAATCACTCATTCTAAGCTTAACATCAACCAGTCACTCAAATCAAAAGCCTCTCTTTATATTTGCCTGAGTTTCAACCTCAGAAATACCTGTCAAGCAAAACTTCTGCCCTCTGTTCTCACTATCACTACCCGAGGTCTCACTGGGGTCTCACTGGGACTCTGAAAAAAGCATTCTACTTAATCTCCCAGTTTCTGTGCTGTCCCATCTCCATCACAATCTCTACCAGAAGCATTATTTCCTTGCTATAAAAAATCAGGAGTTTGTGTTACCTACAGGTATATTTCAAATTCTTCTTCTTATTATTATTTTTAGTACCAGAGATCGAACTCATGACCTCACACCTGCCAGGTAGGCACTTACACCACTGAGCTAATAATTCCCCAGCCCCTCAAATTCTTATTATTGCTATCCAAGACACCATCCAATTGAGTCCAGTTCTACTTATCGAGTCACAACAGCATTACTTAAACCACTACATTTTTTTAAAATAGTAATTTGAAGATTTACATGTTTACTTTTTCTTTTTAGACAACCACCTACTTACTCATTAGGATTCAGCTCAAATGCTACTTTTTCACGAATCTCTCTCTGGATGTCCTGATAATATTAGTCAAACTATTATCTCTCTTCCCTTATCAGTTGTAAACAACACATTATACTATGTGGTGACTTCATTTTAATGTTCACCGATGGGTTGGGAGGTTGAAGCAATATCCAATTTGTGATTGTTGGTACCAAATACTTTATGTAGGATTTGAAGATAATAACTGATGAATTGTTTGGGGCACCCTCCCACATCTATCTCAATGCTAATTTCTGGCATATGTGACTGCTATCTCATTTGGAGAGTTTCATTGTACAGCTGAAGAGATCATCTTAGAATATCTAGTGGGTCCTAAATCCAATGACAAATGTCCTTAGAAGCTTAAATCAGAAGTATATCATTTAGCAGATGATCAGAATCTGGAAGAGGCAAGGAAAAGATTCTCTGCTAGATTTTCCAGAGGAAGTATGACCTTGGCAACACATGGATTTGAGACTTCTGATCAGCATAACTGTAAGAGTAGATTTTGGTCACTTTAAACCATTGAGTTTGTGGTAAATTTTTTACAGCAATCATAGAAACCTAACACAGAGACCAAAAGATGGTTACTGTCACTGTGATTACCATAACAGAATGCAAAATTCCCACAGTATAAAATTCATATATTATACTTTGAGTACATTTTAATGCCATCTATAAATATAAGAATCATCTGCATAATTTATTTATTCATATTTAAGTTTTGATCTTTTCTTATTCACTAAATACTGTGCTAAGGCCTCTCAATGTATTAACTACCTGAATACTCACACTTACCTTCTTATGGAGAAATAATTATTATAACTTGGCTGATGAAATGCCTGAGAGTTATTTAATCAACTTATTCAAAGTCTTAAGGAAGTGATTGAGACAAGATTTAGACTAATTCTTGAATCTAATGTCTATGCCTTTAACACAGTCTATTTATAACATATGATTTAAAAACACATGGTTAAAAATTAAATATTTAGTAAT
The DNA here is from genome assembly GCA_004365215.1 of Cuniculus paca. NCBI lineage: Eukaryota > Metazoa > Chordata > Mammalia > Rodentia > Cuniculidae > Cuniculus > Cuniculus paca. The sequence goes on along the minus strand of RJWT010001289.1, from coordinate 25,817 downwards.
AATCACAGTATTCATTTTTGTGATGCTCTCTTGCCGAAATCAAGAAGTTAGATGTCAGTTAAGCTGATATTCTTAGACATTGTCATATTGAATAAAATAAACTTGATTTCATTGTTTCTAACATAAAAGTTAGTACTATTTCTATAATAAAAGTTATGTGTCTAAGATTTTATTATTTGCACTTAAAAACAAAACAATTCACTCTGGTAATTTTCTATTAATGACAGTTTAATTACAAGGATCTTACCAAATCAAAGTAACGATAAGATCGAACTTAGGTAAAGAGATGGGAATTTGAGCTTTTACTCAAACATGCAGCTCTATTCTCTAGGAAAATAATTTTTCATCAACTGCCTTGATCTTGTCTTGTATTACCTCAATTTCATTTTGTTCATTCTACTCCCAGTTTCATGAAAGGCACAATTTTGTTATCATATTTATTTAAGTGGATCAAGGTTGTAGACAACTTCATTCTACAAGCATCAATAGGATTATCTGCTTTATCAAATAAAGCATGATAATCTCAAGTCTTTAAAGCTTACAGAAGAATAGAACTGAAAGCAGTAATGGAGTCCAGGGAGACCAGAGATGGGCAATAAAGAGTAGAGATAGCAAAAGGCCATAATTTCTCAGAAGTTTTCTTCTAAAAATATTAGAGCTTGCATAAATACACAAATGGCATTAGTCAAAAGTAGTTACATTATTTTAGCTTGGGCTGTATTTAAACCAGGCTATTTTAAAAGCAGTGTTTCATAAATAAGATGACATTAATGTTAACACAAAAGCTAAACTGACACTACTGTTACAGAGCTAAACAATTCCACAGCATCACATTTGTCTTACTTTTCAGGAAATAACAGATGCAAAAAAGATTACTTGTATGGCACTACTTTCTTAATTATCAGAACCCAGCTACTCATGCCTATTAACACAGTACTGTGAAAGAGTAATGGACTGAATTAGATTTGAGTACTAATTCCGTTTTTCATTACTAACAGTAGGAACTTGGGATCAGATGATCTATCTTCTGGGCTTCGGTTTTTTATTATGAAGACAGTGAATGAGGTAAGGTATCACCAAGAACTGTGCTAACCTTTAAAGTTATTATTCTAATTTTAAAAGAAGAGATTTCTGTATAACATCTCTGTTTTGCCTCATCTAAGCTCAAATGACACTCATTTAAAGAGCAATGTTAGAAGTTGCTAGGGCTCCTGTTGGTTTCATATTTCATAAAATTTTGAGTTTTGCCATACTTAGGTGTTTTCAGAACGATGGGTTTGACATGTATTTTGAAGGTCGAATTGGCAAGATTTGAGAGTGATATAAATGTGTAAATCAAAGAGAAGGAAATGTCAAAAATGAAATGCTTCTATCAGGCATAAGCCATTGTTGGATGCCAAAATCAGAAATATGGAGATGGATCATATTGAAGGGGAAGACACAAAAAATTGAGATCTGGGCAAGAGTTAAGTTTGAGATGTTTTAGAAAACCTTAGTTTTCTAAATATACAAGTCTAAAATTTAGATTAACGGTCATGCAAGAAAAGGTATATATGGAAGTCGTTAGTATATAAACAGTATTTTAAAGTGGAAATATTCATGAAATTGATCAGAGAGAGTATAGATTGGGAAGAAAAAGACTTGGAGACTAGGCCTCAAGAAATTTTCACATTGAGAGTTCTGGAAAAGGGAGAGAGATTTTGAAAAGGCCAGAAATAGCCAGAGAAGCAGGAGAAAAATCAGGATAATGTGGTGAAATAGTAGCCAAGGTCAGAGAAGTGTTTAGCAAGAAAGGAGAAGTTAACTGTACTGAATATTCATGAAAGGACCAGGTAGAAGTCAAGAGTTTGAGATAGAGTAATATTCTGAGTAAAATACATAAAATATAAATTAAAAAATATGTAGCCAAATTCACAAACAGGATAAACAAGTATTTCCAAGCACATAAATGGAAGAAATGCAACGTGATTAGTGTAGTTAAAGCAATTGAACTGGAAGTCTAAAAATGCTTATTTGAAGTGTTGTGGGGTTTCAGAAGGCAGCTCAGCCTCACTTAAATCAGGAGCAGGGAAGAGCACTAAAAACATTGCTAACAATGATTGTCTGAGACTGGGGCTTATATCAAGCATATTTAATCTAGAATTGTATAAGGACACAGTCATACGACTAAGACTTAAACCAGCATCTGACTATGACCCAGAAAAACCAGCCTCTCTTTTAAAATCTTGTTCTAGACTCAACTTCACATGCTGGATGGACTTCTAAATATTGGAATGCCCAGGCTCTGACTTATCGCTTGTCTTCCAACTACATTTACTCTTTGGCGATATAGTCCATGCTCCTGTTTTAAAATACTATCCATACCCTGATGACTCCTAATATAAAATTTCTAGTGACCTCTTTCCAGAACAGATTTAGTTGTGTACTCGATATCACTATTTGAATGTTCCAAGATGCAACTCCTCATTTCACCCACAAATCTTACTTCTGGCATAGTGTTCCTCACTTAGCTCCTCTCATTAACTCTGCAGTTATCCCTCTGGCACAAAATGTTTTTCTTTGTCACCTGGAGACCAGAAGTGCCCCGGCGTTCCCTGTGGCTGTACAGTTGCCTTCCTATTGTGTAATATCAGCATGACAGCCAAAATGACTTTATAAGTCATTTTGTAGTATTTTGTAGCTTAAAAAGCATTTTAAAAAATGTTGTGCTCTGACTAAATGCCAAAGTCTTTATCATGTTCCCATATGCTGTCTCTTTCACCTCCTTGCTCATCTCATCCTAGCCTCACTGACTATGCTGTTCCTTAAGCATGAACATGCATTCTGCTTTTGCAGGAGTTGCAATTGTTTTTATTTCTCTAACCAGAATGTTCTTTCCCTGAGGAGCCACGGGGCTTCCCCTCTCACTCTCTTTAATGTGTTTTCAAACACTATTTTCAGTTAGGTCTTCTGAAGTTGCAAACTCTATCATAGACATAACTTACTTCTCTTTCCTGTAATTTTTTTCATAAAGCATCATTTGACTAATTATACACATATATTCATTCATGTATGGTCTATTTCTCCATTGCCAGAAAATGATCTTGATAAGATCAATGATTTACAATGTAAATTTAACCAGTCATTTACTGCAATATTCTTATTGTCTAGTCCTCTGATAACTACTGGTGAGTTCTCAGTAAATAGTTTTTGACTGAAGAAATGAGGCAAGGGTCAGTGGAGAGAAAGAAGGAAAGTGAAACAAAAATAAAAATCTGACCCACTCAAAATAATCTTGTGAATTAGAGTTACAGTGTATTTGAATACATTTTCTGCTAAGAAACAAAGAGAGATTAACATGGATAAGAACGGTAATTCTTAATAACACACTGTTAGTTGGGCATAGTGGCACACACTTGTAATCCTAGCACTCTGAGAGTTTGAAGCAGGAGAATCACAAATTTAAGCCTTTCTTCAACAACTTAGTGTCTTAGACCCTGTGCCAAAATAAAAAGTGAAACAATTTGGGCTGGGGATATAACTCAGTACAAAGCCCTTGGGTTCAAACTCCAGTACTACAAAAACAAAACAAAATGTAACAAAAAACAAAACAAACATAGGAAAACACCATTGAGAAAAAAGCATTCCTGGTGATACATAGTAGTAGATGAAGTTTGAAAACATAAAGAATGATGCTATAAAGTATTTAGAAGTCATGCATGTGTAGTGGTAACCTGAAGACTTGAACGGGAATAACAAATTGAAAAACCCTGTTGCCTGTAATGAGAAAGAGATGGTCTAAGCTTCTGAACAAGATGAAGAAAGCGGGGGAAGGGCAGGAAAGGAAGTAAGATGTGTTACATGCATGTACCAACTTCCACAAAAGGAATGTAAACATTATGTGTTGGAAACACAAACGAAAAGTAACGGGACCAAGAGATGGATGATAGGAGAGGGATGGAAGGAAGAGGGGATGAAACAAAGGAATTGAGATGTGTTATATACATGTACCAATTCTCCAGAAGAAATGTAAACATTATGTACTACAAACATGTACTAGAAAAAAAAATAAGAAAAAGGAGACATGGAAACACTTTGACTGTTACGAAGGCCTGTGTGATCCCAGTGACTAGGCCAGGTGGGAAGGAGACGAGTCAGGTTTGTGAGGAGAAAACTGGTCCCAAGTTCCGTGACCCTGATAAAATGAAAGAAAGGTTGACTGTTCCAGTGGATGGGAATTTACTGCTAACTCAGAGGAGTTTTCCCAAAGGTCTTTATCACTAAAGGCTTCCACAAGTTTCACGGGACCTTTAACACGCTGCTGAGTCAGTCCTGGCCTTTGTACTTCCCAATCGCATGACTGGCCATTTATTTCAGTGACCCACATCTAGGCCTGAACTGGAAGGAATTTGGGAGCACTGGAACATGAATCTGCAGAGGACATCACCTTTGACTTGGTGATGAGTCTAGCCTTTTTGTCTCAAATATCTATTCCCATATAGAAATTTTATAGTAGCATCTTTATTATCCTCTCCGGATACTGGACAAATGCAATCCATGACTCTGACACGGTCTCAGTGATTTTTAAGAGCTCATCGGAGGTCCAATCCCTTTCTATATACATGAGTTCTCAGCTTCCTGGGTTACATAACAATGAATCAATTATACTCTCCTTCTTGGCAACCTCCAAATCCAAAGAGAGTGAATATTTCAGGGAAGGGACGCTTGTGTAGCTATTTTTGGCACCAATCCTAGTAAACATTTTCCAGAAGTGGTACCTTTTAAAGAAAATGGAAAATAATACATGAACATTCATTTTATGGTGACTATGATTTAAAAAACCCATGGCAATGAAACTAGTGTGAAAGGAAGAACCTTAATGACAGGTAAGCATAAGGCAAGGGCCTCCTAAAATTTGCTGTCTTGCCAGTCACTCGAACAGCTGTCCTCTCCCAGCACCGCTGTGGGGAGGCTTGCTTTGTCTGTAGGGAGAGGCAATGTCTTTTTTTCTTTCTTTTTTATTATTACGCGTTTGCAGTACACAGTGATTATATTTATCATGGGAAGCTGGTACACGGACTCACACATTTTAATCCATTTTGTCCCTTTCCTCTCCTATCCCTTCCTGGTCTCTTCAGTTTTTCTTCTCATTCTCATTTGCAAAAGCTCCATTTCCACTTTTTTTCTCTTTTGAATCCTCTTTCCTTTCTTTCCCTCTTACTCTTTCCACCTCTTCCCTTTTTCATTTGAAAAGATGAGATAGATAGTAGACTTCTCTACTTTGTACTATCTTTTATTTTCTTCTTTATTTGTGTTTCTCATGTAGCAGAAACCATGCAAAATTTAAACCTGCATGTCTAATTTATTTCCCTCATGGTCTCTAGGTGCATTCGTTTACCTACAAATGCTTCCAGTTTATCCTTCTTTAAGGCAGAGTAGTACTCCACTGTGTATAAATGCCGTATTTTCTTTATACATTTATCTGTTGGTGGGCATATAGATTGTTTTGAGATTTAGCTACTATAAATTGTGCTGCTATAAACATGGGTATGCATGTATCACTGCAACATAAAGACTTTAATTCTTTTGGGAAGATACCTAGTAGGGGACTAGCTGAGTCAAATGGAACTCCTATTTCAGTTTTTTAAGAAATCTCTGTACTGCTCTCTCTAGTGGTTGTAGCTGCATGGGTGGGGGAGGGGAGGAAGCTTTCTACATTGTCGGTAGAAATATAAGCTAGTATAATCACTATGGAGATCAGTATGGAGATGTCTTACAGTATCTGACATTATATTATGCCATGAGAAAAATATCCTATCACAACTTTTTAGCATTTCTTTCTTCATTTAGAAGGACTTTCATCTTTATATGTCCAAACGAAATTCTACTCATCTTCCAAATACCAATATAAATGCCTTAAATCTTCTTTAATTTTCCTAGATCAGAATTGCCTTTTTCTTCTCTTAGTGACAATATTCTTTGTCTCTCTGTGTCACTATAGTATTTTGGTAGAATTGCCTTCCTTATTAAACTTGATACGAGTCCTTCATATCAAGAAACAAGACCTATTGCCTTTGCCTTTAGAAAATTGTTTTAAGTAAAGACTTAGTAACTATTGAACTGAAATGCAGTACATATTAGGGACATAGAAATTAGTAATTATTTTTAAATTATTTTGTTTTCTCCTCCATATAGGCAAATATCTTTTTAAAGTTAGCTATGTCCATGTGACTTGTTTCAGGCAACAAAATGTGAGCAGGAATGAAATGTGTGTGTCTCCCTGACTCGAGGAATATCTAAAACTCAAAGTGCATTTCCTATCACTCTTTCTTTCTAGGGAAGCCCACGCAGATGTGGGAATACTTCACTGGCAAAGCAGCCTGAATGCTGGGCTTCCACACTGAGGGTAGTGGCCCTGGGGTACTATAAAGCCCAATAAGCACTTAGGGTGACCTCAAGATTCACTTATACTGGGTGATGCTGTGGAAATTTGGGGAATGTGTGTTTGTTACCACAGCATAATCTACTTTATCCTGAGGTGCACTGCAGTACAATGGATAGAGAATTAATAATTATAGAGAAAGAGAGAGAGAGAGAGAAACCTGAATTCAATCTTGCATCTATCAGTTCATGACAGTGTGAGTATTGAGAAGTTCAGAAAAAAAATCTTACACCTTGGTTTACTCATCTGAACCATGGATACCACTACTGCCTCCTTGCAGAGTTACCATAAAGTTATAGAAAACACTCAGTAAGTATTGTCATAGAGTAGATATTCAATAATAATATCTATCTAATGTATCTTTTATTTATGCACTTTCTAAGTCACCTATCACAAGGCCAAGAAAATACCAAGACTTGAGTGAAGTTGGCTGAACATTTCCAGCAGTATATCTACAGGCTATTTATAGATGAAATGTAAATATGTATAGACTACACAATGAGAAGCTTAGGTACTTGAGACCATTTTGACATTAACAAAGAATGAAAACATAGTCTGAGTGTAAAGTTGACCCTGACATTTAGAGAATTCAAAGGGTAATGTGTTCTTAAATAATGAACTGTACTTGAGCACTACCACCAATGTGTTGGTCACTGCCTTTCCACATATGTCACATGCCAGACCTCCCTGTTCTCATTGACTTTTTCCTAAATGATTGCTCTGTAATTAACCTCATAAAACTCTCACTCTTGAGTTTTACTTCTCTTGTATCCTTTCTAATACATCATTCAGCCGGTTCAGGGAGTTGGCTGATTTGGTCCTTCAGGTTCTGATTTCTCAGGTTCATTACACACTGGTGATATGCCATGATCATCAACATTAGCTCTTTCTAGTTAGTATCAAATTAAGTGTTATATTGAATAAAATTCATTTTCTCTTTTGGCTGCTGTTGCTGTTTGCCTAAAAAAATTTGAGATTTTAAAAACCCTCATTAAAAAATGGTATTTAGTTTTAAAGTTTAAAAAAGTGAACGTGGTCACAAAGATTTAAAGAATGTTTTGGAAAATTTGATGTTGTCGGGGGGAAAGATCATGAGTGGAAATCTGAATTTCAGCTTCTCCACTTGATAATTATTTATTTTGTGTAAATGTGGCTTTTTTAAAATCCCATCTTTCTGCTCTATCTGCTAAGGTCAGGTAACAATAACAATACTTACACTCAAGAGTTGCTAGCTGGGTGTGGTGGCTCACGCCTGTAATCCCAGCACTCGGGAGGCTGAGACAGGAGGATCGTTGTGAGTTCAAGACCAGCCTGGGCTACAAAGTGAGCTCAAGGCCAGCCTGAACGGCATAGTGAGACCCTGTCTCAAAAACACCAGGGCTGTGGATCTAGCTCAGCGGTCTAAGTGCCTGCCCAGCAAGCGCAAGGTGGTGAGTTCAAACCCCGGTCCCGCAAAAAAAAAAAAAAAAAAAAAAGAGTTGCAACACTATATTAAAGAATCTAAACAACCCATGTAAAACTCAGAATGTGGTGCTCTTGTATATTTAGTGCTGGAGAGAAATGTGGGCCCTTGCTATCACGGAAGTTAAAGTTGATGCGAGATGAAGGGTCACATGTGAAGTTGGAGGTAGAGCTCTGTACTACCGAGCTCTACCGAGCACCTTTGTGCACAGCAAGGATGTTGCAGGTATGATTTTTTATCACAACCATTTCACATGCAATGGGAGGGCAGAAGAGGGAAATGTCAGTGCGTATTGGTGAGGAGAACTTTTGCTCTCAAAGCACCTTAAAAATGAAAGCAAGACTGAATTGTTGGATTTCAGGTTACATTTTAGCTCTGAAGTATGGACCAAACTGGTTAGGTGGAGATGCTGGAATGAGTAGCACAAGCTACCCCTTTATAAGAATACGATTTTTTTCATACATAAAAATGAATGAGATGGTCAATGGACTAACGTTGAGAATTTGCCTCGCGGACTAACATAAAGAGAATGGAGAGAAGACTTGCATCCATTTAGGGAAGATTTGAAATGTACAGAGTTATTTATCAGAAGGAAGTGTGGAATCCCTTTCAGACAACAGTGACAAGGTGGAGCAGTGCTTCCATTCACTTTTCTGAGCCGCCTAGCATGCAGGATGATGTTAGACCTAGAAAGCAATAGAGCAAAGTAGATTCTAAAAGATGATGGAAGTAATACAGGTGTGGGAGATAGAGACCTGAAGTAGTGCCACACGTGAATAGAAGCTCGATGGTGACACTGAGAGCCATTCCCAAGAAAGCAAAGAGGCTGGGAATATATTTCAAGCAAGAAATTAAGAAGAGGTTACAATCATGGATGACCTAAGTTGCCATTTGTGCATCAGACTCAAAAAGTTCATCTCACACAACAAGTAAATCTGAAACTTTCCTTTTGTGAAACATTCATTGAAATCTGAATGATGAATGAGGTAGATCAAGGGTGTACCTTATTTTTTTTATTAGTACATGTTTGTAGCACATACTGATTGCATTTATCGGAGGAGTTGGTACATGTATAGAACACATTTTAATTCATTTCTTGTCCTCTTCTCCCATCTCTCTGTGCTCTCTCCAGTTTTTGTTCCCCTTCTAGTTAGGAAAAGGTTTATTTCCATTTTTTCTTCATTTCTCTCTTTTTATCCATTTTCTCTTGCTTCCTCCCCTCCTTCCATCTTTTTTCCTTCCCACATAAAAAGGATCTCCCTACTTCCTATTATATATCTTTTATTTTGTTCTTTATCTGTATTTCAGGTTTCTCATATAAGAGAAAATGTGTTTTTTAAACATGCATTTTTTATTTATTTCACTTAACACGATGATTTCAAGGTGCACCCATTTACCTAAAAATGCCTTAGGCTTATCCTTTTTATGGTAGAATAGTGCTCCATTGTTTATAAATGCCACATTTTCTTTATCCATTCATCTGTTGATGGACATATAGATTGCTTCCGAGTTTTAGCTCTTATAAATCATGCTGCTATAAACGTGGGTATGCATGTATCTCTGTAATAAGATGTTTTCAATGCTTTCATGAAAGTACCTAGAAAACAAATAACTGAGTTGAGTGGAATTTCTATTTTTAGTTTTTTGAGGAATAGCCATACTGATCTCCACAGCATATGGACCAGTTTAAATTCCCACCAGCAATGTACAAAGGTTCCTTTTGGACTACAGTCTCACCAGCATGTGATATTATGTGATTTTGTGATGACAATCATTCTTTCTAGAGTAAGAAGGTATCTCAGCATTGTTTTAATTTGTATTTCTCTAAACTCTAGTGAAGTCAAACATTTTTTTCATGTATTTATTGGCCATCTGTACTTCTTCCAAGAAGTGTCTACTCATTTCCTTTTCCTGTTTTTTGATTGGGTCTTTTATTCTGGAGTCTAATTTTTTTTAAATTCTTTATATATTCTAGAATGTTAGTCCTAGAGGCTGAGGTTGTGGCCTAGTGGTGGAATTCTTGCCTTGCATGCACAAGGCCCTGGATATGATCCCCAACACCACACACACACACACACTCACACACACACACACACACAGTTAGTCCTCTGACAAGTATCTGCCAGAAATTTTTTTTCCTGATTGGTAGACTGTCTCTTCACCTTATTTTATAGGTATCCTTGTGCTTCTGATTTATTATAAGAGTCAAAGTAAATACCATGATCAGTTTACTTCACATAGATCTAACAGATATATGGACTCAAAATGGGAAGATAGGAATACCTTGCATTTTATTTTAATTTTATGTATTTCTGCATGTGAAGTCAGAGACAGAAGATATTATAGCCTAAGACATTGATTCTGCAGCAAGAAAGGTCTCTATCCCTCAGGTCAATTTTCCTGTGATTTGAAAATTCCTCCTCTGGTTGACCCGCACTCAAGTAACCCCACGTTTTCTCTTTCACTAACCGTAGTTTACAGAACAACTTCTCCTGTGTTAACAACAGGCTCCCTTTCAGGTAACCCACCCCATCTGTAAAAACAAAGAAACAACAATGTTATAAGGAGAGGAAAAAGATTGAACTAAATTTAAAATGTGCTAAGTGGGAAACTAAATTGGATTATATGTTCTAGCACAGCCTTTAAAAAAGGAACTATACCAAGAGAATAGAAATGGAAAGATCATTTAATCCATTCAAACAGCTTCAGCTAAAGCAGTGTTTCTGAACTCTGATTGGAGAGGTGAATTTTATAGGAGTTCTTATGAAAATACCAACTCCAAGACCCCATCCCTAGAGATCTGGACTCAGTGTTGCCTTGGGGGATGGGGAGTTCCCCGGCATCAGTGTATTTTGCAGTCTCCCTAGGTTACTGTACTGTGGAACCAGGGCTGAGACATAGTCTTCCCATACCCTTAGGTATGGGAAGGCTTAATAGGGTTACTGGATGAACCTATAAAAGCACCAGTGTGTGGTTTCAAGTCCTGAAAGATTCTCATTTAAGAGGTCTTGGGTCGAATATGTGCACTTCTTTACTTAAAAGGTCTCCAGAAGATTCTTATAAAAATCATTTTGAGACTCCATCAACTCAGGAAAATTTTCCAAATATCAGAACCTGGGAGAGGCTCTGCACACAGGAATTGCTGGACTCCATCCCCCTAGACTCTGACACAGTAGGTGTGAGTGATCCAGAGCGTTCACACAGCTACCAAGTTACTTTTTAGGTTGCTGCTGCCATTCTGGGGACCATACTTGGAGGCCCCCAAAGTAAAACCCTTTTATATTAAAAATACCTGCAGAACAGGTACATCTCATTTGTAAGTATCTTTAGATGTTCTACCTTTATCTTAATATCATCAACTCTGTTCCTTAGCAATGTTGTAATAATTCATGTCTGTTATTTGAAGTTGAAGTAACCAGTGAATACTTACTAATCCTACTAGTTACTAATTAATTCCTCCACTTTGTACCCCTCTCTGTCTAAAGGAGTGATTTTTTTTTGTAATTTCAGTTCAAAATAAATGTAAGCAAATGATTGATGCTGATTCATATTTTGATTTTTGCTACTAAGGGTTAAGGTCCACTGATTCACAGTGATTTTTTAAAAATACAAAAACACAAAAGAATAAAGGCACTGATAAGACATTATTGGAGATATTATATAATAAAAGTAAAGTTAAGGTCACAGTGACCCATAGTGTTAAGGGAATGCCATCTACTAAGCACAAAGAAAACAAATTGTCACATTTTATTCTTCTAGTGGTTGTAAATGAATGAAGGTATTTTGAGTACAGGATTAATAAACCATTAAAATAACTGAGAAGAAAGACTGAAAATTTAATATGTACCGTATGTAATTAAAACACACCCTGAACAATGGCTTTTCTCTTTTGATCCTGGGTCATTTAAATTACAGAAATAACACTTCCTCCAGGATCAGCCTTCTCCAGTCTGTCATCTTCAACAGATACAAGATCCAGCTTTAAAAAGACTAAATCTACAAATATGATTCATGCTTTCTGCCTCCATTTGTTTTCCTAGCCTAGTTCTTCCAGAAAATGTAAAAGGGCAGCCAAATCATTGACAAGTACAATGCCTTCCATACGTCAGGCCTTGGCCATGCCACAATCATTGTATTATTCTATCCTGGGTTTTCTCAACCATGATCAAGTCTCCCAGGGAAACAAACCAGAGAGGGCTCAATAGCACTGCTGTAAGGCGGTGGGCAAATGGAAACATTTCCCCAGAAGGCAGATCGTGATTGCTGGGTGAGGACTCTTGATTTACTAAAAGTTTAAACTAAAGCAAAAAGAAGAAAAAGCTGGAAAAATATGCTAACCAACCAGTTCTAGATTTAATTAGAAAAGAGAGTTCATTCAGAAAATCAAAATACTGACATTGAATCAATTGGGAGTACGTTTCAACAAAGACAGTGTGATTGACAAGGTTTATATTAACATATGTATACTAGGAGGTATGAAATCTGATGGTAGGCATTGTGCCAAGTTGACCTTCTACCCAAAAATATAGTACATTTTTCTGTAAATCAAGGTAAGATTACCACATAAAAGTACTTTCAGCCATAAATACTCTTTTTCATCACTATGCTTCATGAATCAAGACTACCTACCATTGAGGCATGTGGGATGTGATATGAGAGAAATTCATGAAAAATTAAGAGAATAAATAACAATGTGTAAATGCAAAGAAATGCAAATGTAAGTGAAAAACTTTGCAAGATGTATCAAATAGGTAATAGATAAAAACAGTAATAGTTATGGTAACTTACAATTACACAAAACATTGATATTGTCAAAGAGATTGTATTATTTTTAAAACAACCATGTTAACAAGGTAGAATACATCATTACATTCATTTAACAGATACTTAAGTTTAGTTGAGGAGAAGGATAGCATCTACTAACAGAACTTTTTGTAATATAGTTTGTTGGTAATGGACTAAAAGCCTATCTTCTCAATCTAGTTTTAGTACACTTATCTTCAAATATTAGTGTCTGAATATAGAAAAACAGAACTTAAACCATAAGCACTGTTATGCATTTTATATTTTTTCTAACAATTAGAAAAAAGCACATGGCAATAATGTATATAAAGCATTTTCTAAATGCCAAATTGTGCAGCCACTTTGGAAAAGAGTCTGGCAGTTCTAGTTCCTAAAAAAGTTAGTAATAACAGCATCATATGACCTAGTAATTTCACTCTTAGTTATGCATCCAACAGAAATGAAAATACCTGGGCACAGAAAAATCTTCTGCGTGAATGTTCATTGTGGCATTATGCATAAGAGCCCCAAAAGGGAAACAGCCTAAATGCCCATCAGTGTCGAATGTACAAATAAAACATTTATTTCCACAACAAAGAAATTCCATTTAGTAATTGAAAGAGATGAAGTACTGATGTATGCTACTGTGTAGATGAACCCTTGAAATATTATGCTATTTAGAGCACAGTAACTAAGGGATACATATTTCATAATACCACTTATACAAAACGTTTAGAATGGGAAAATTTACAGAGATAGAAACTATATTAGTTGTTACCTGGTACTGGGGGCTACATAGATATTGGGGATGATAGCAAAAGGATAGAGTTTCTTTTTCATGGTTATAAAAATCCTAAAATTTATTGTAATAATGTTTACAAACTTTTATGAGTCTGCTAAAAAAAACACTGAATTGTACACTATATAGGTGAATTGCAACTCAATATAGGTAAATTATATCTCAATATAATCTGAAAACAAAACAACTATAATCTACTTCAAATAATGTCTAAGATCATCATCGCATCCAGAAGAAAGAGTCTGTCTTCCTCTTCTTCCTCCACCCTTTCCTTAGTGAATCATCCTACTTCTTAGGAACTCAGCTCTCTGCAATAATAGATTTGCTGGGGAATCCAAGCCCAGATGTAAAGTCTTGGTTTGTTGGGGAATTCTGAATTTTCAACATTTGACTAAAATAAAAATTTTATGCTTCCATACAAAAGAATAAAACTTTGTAAACTTTATGTCTATTTTTTGTTTCTGATCTCTCACCTGAATATTTAAAAAAATTGATTCATGATACATATTTATAGGGTGCAGTGTGAAATGTTGGCATACTTATATAATTTGTAATGATCAAATTAGGATTATCAGCATTTTCATCTTCTTAAACAGTTCTTATTTTTTTTGTGTTAGGAAACACTTGATATTTTAGTTCTAGTTTTTTGTAAAATATATGATGAATTGTGAACCACAGTCCCCACACTGTGTTGTAGAGCATTAGAATGTACCCGTTCTTTCTAACTGTAGTTTGGTAGTTGTTATCCAACTTCCCTTTTTCCTCCCTCCCCCTACCTTTCATAACTTCTGGTAACCACTTGCCTCTCTACGTTTATGAAACGAAATTTATTAGCTTCTACATATAAGTAAGAACACACAATATTTGCCTTTCTGTGTCTGGTTTAAAAAGTATGGAACACTTTATCAATTTGTCCTTCTTGCACAGGGGCTAAGCTAATTTACATTTTATAGTGCTGAAACGTGTATTGCCAAAGCAAGCCCTCATCTGACTTTCTGTGTAGCATGGTCCTATGCTCTCCTGTAGCCCTTTGATTGAAAAACACAGCAGCCAGTATTTATTGAACTTTCCATCTTTTTTCTAGAGAAATGGCCCTACTTACTCTTTCAATCCATGTCATCAATATCTTAATGGGGTACAATAAAGTAAATTTTATAGAAAATCATTCCCGTAGAAACTATCTAAAAAATTACATATAATGGCTCTCTAGTTTTAAAAAGTAACTATTCTCCTTTTAGGTACAAAGGTAAGCTAAAATAGAGTAAAATTTTAAAAAGCACATTTAGACAAATGTAAGCCAGCATGTTAAACAATAGAAGGGGTTTCATCCCACGGAAAAGACTGATGAGATTTTTCCTCATTAAATTAAAGATTATGAGGCATTTGATGGGTTTTTTAATTTTTCTATGCCATTCAATTCTGTGAATATCTAAAGTAATGCCAAGCATATAGTCAGTGCTGAATGTAAACAAATGAATAAGCAAATGAATGAATGAAAGACTGAATTAGTCACATCTTGTTTTTAGCAGATTGGTGTTTAAGAGCCCATATTCCACAACATGATTCTTTTACCCACTCTGAGGTCTTGCATGTAATTTCATACCTCTCAGATTTTATTTTATCATCAGCTAATTGGAGCCACAGAGGTGATGCGAGGGTAAAGAACAGATTCCAGTGTTGGGAAAACAGATAACATTAAAATTATGTTGACTATTAGTTTATAGGCATTATTTTCTTTAATAATCGGATTGGTCACACAAAAAGTTGGAAGTTATAGGTATTAGGAGAAGAAAAAGTTAGAGGGGATGAAACCAAAGTACATTAACCAGCTATATACACTTGTGAGCAACCTGTAGTTTTGAAAAATTATGAAAAGAATCCCAAATTTATTGCACGGTGCCCTTGTGGAATCCTGTATTCTATGCAAAGCAGATGTGTTTTTATTGCAATCTTGAAAACTTTGGTGAAGGAAACTTGCAAAGAAATACATTATGGTTTAAAGAAAGGCAAAACATAATCTTTTTTCAACTGTGGTTTGAGGCAGTTAATTTGAATTTAAAGTCAAATGAGTCTTTTATTTTCTTCTTTCCACTCAAGATTTTTAATATTGCTGATTCCTAACACATACAGTCAGATGTTGAGAACACTTTGTTAAAAAAGAGTTCTGTGGAAGATAGACTACTAAACTTAACAAAGTAACATCTAATAACACCACTAAAAGATGGAGGGATAAAATTATTTATCCTACAAAAATGAATAATAATTTGAATGTGAGATTAGACTTAGCAAAGTTCATTTTGTTGATTTCCTGGAATTATGATGAGCTAAATTTCCAAATATTCATCATGTACTGTGCTATTTGTAGATCAATTTCTTATTCTTAGAATTATTTCTTGTTCCTGGAGAATTTCAATTTCATGCTGTTATTTTATAATTGATATTTTAGATCCCAACAAGTTCACCTCCTGGAAAGTTAAAGCTATACTGAGATTTCTCTATTTCTCCTAGTCTCTTTCTTTGAAGATCACATTCACCAAGATAGTTCTTATATAGGCCCATAAAAAGTCTTAAATATAGAAATATATATGTATGTATATGTATTTCTTTTTCTTTTTAGGTTTTTGATACAAGATCTCACTGTGTAATTTAGGCTGGTCTTGCACTAGGTAGTCCAGGCTGGCCTTGAATTTTCAGTAATCCTCTTGCCTCAGCCTCCCAAGTACTGGGATTGCAGGTATGTGCTATGCCTAGTTTAAAAGGTCTTAATATTGTCTTAATGGTTGAAGTTATATGTTTTCTAACCACAACAAAATGAAAGTAAGAAACTATGTGAAAAGTTATTTGGAAAGTTCTCACATGTTAGAGGCCCCAAAACACATTTCTAAAGAGGGCTTGGGTCAAGAAAGAAATCGAAGTGAAAAAGCATGAGTTGAATACAAATGTAAACAAAATATCAACATTTTAGAGATATAATAAAAGTATTCCTTGTACCTTTTGCCAAAACTTCTAGAAGAAATGTAGAAAAAAGTATTTACCTGATTGGGTAACAAAAAATTTGAGGCACAGGGAAAATAAAACGTAAAAGAAAAAGTGATGGATTTCATAAAATTAAAAACCTTTGTAAAAATTTGAATTTATATTAACTGACAGATAAAAGTATAAAAATTATACATATTAATGGAATAATGATTTTATTTATCTATTTATTTATTTTAGGCAGGTTCTTTCTAGGTAGTATAGCCTGGCATTGAACCCACTTAGGTAGTCCAGGCTTGCCACAAAGTCATGGCAATCCCCCTGCCTCAGCCTCCAGAGTGCTGGGTTTACAAGCACATGCCACCATGCCCAGCTAATGTGATGTTCTGATGTATGCATGATATAATGTTTATGTTTTGTTTTGTTTTTCTGTTGGTACTGGGAATTGAACTTGGGAATTTATGCTTGCCAGGCTGGCTGTGTGCCATCGAGCTACATCCCCAGCCTCTTTAATGTTTAAATCAAGTTAAAAACTTTTCTCTCCTTAAATATTTATCATTACTTTCTTTCTTCCTTTCTTTATGGGGCTGGGAATTGAACCTTGGATTGTTGCGCTGTTACATCCCCAGCCCTTTAAAAAAGATTTTTTTTTTTTTTGAGGGAAAGTCTCACTAAATCACGAAGGTGTCTGGGAAGGGCTCAAAGTTGTCATCTTTTTTTTCAGCCTTACAGACACTTATTATTGCTTTATGGCAGCATTTCCTTCAGTTTTTGAGATGTACAGTCTATATGGTTGTCTACAGTCACCTTACTAAAACTTACACTGAAAGCCCTCATTTTGACATTAAAAACCAAGCCACAAATTGGGAGAAAAAATGACAACACATATTTCTGAAAAATTATTGATATTCAGAGTATATTAAAGCTTACAACTCAGTGGCACAATTTTAAAGGTAGGCAAAAGATTTGAACAAAAAACTTACAAAAATTGCAAACTATCCAAAAAGGACACAAAAATATGATTACTATCAGTAGTCATCAAGGAAATGAAAAGTGATAAAGTCACAAGAAACTATTGCTACATATATAATATAATAGGTAAAGCTGAAATAACAGGTAGGACCAAGTATTGTAGAGGGAATGAAAAAACTAAAATTACCACTGCCATTGGAAAAGTAAATTCTGCTTTAGTAGTGTTTTAAAATAAGATTGACTGTCCCGCTGTTGTATCTGCCTAGCAATTCCACTCTTTAGTATTTAAGCTAGAAAATTGAAACATTTTCACATGGAGACTCATGTGTGAAGGTTCACAACTGTAAAAAAACTAGAAACTTAAAGTCTATCAAATTGTGGTATGCTGTTTCAACTCAATATATCTCAGAAACAAATTCCTGATATACAACGTGAGTGTCAAAAACATGCTGAGAAAAAGAAGTCTACATAAAGCAATAATTTCATTCCATATAATTCTATAACATGAAATCTACAAAAGAGAAAGCTATGTATAGAATGGAGAATGTATCTCCCAAAATTATTGTATAGATTTAAAGCAATTCCCATCAAAATACCATTAGCATACCTCACAGATCTAGAGAAATCATTCTTAAAATTCATCTGGAACCAGAAGAGACCTAGAATAGCAAGGGCAATTCTGGGCAGCAAGAGCAGGAGAGGAGGCATCACAATCCCAGACTTGAAATTATACTACAAAGCTACTGTGGTCAAATCAGCATGGTACTGGAGTCAAGGCAGACCTGAGGATCAATGGAATGGATTGGAGGATGCAGCCACAACTGCAAACACGCTCAGCCACCTTGTCTTTGACAGGGGGCCCAGACATGTTCACTGGGAGAGGGATAGCCTCTTTAGTGGATGGTGCTGGAAGGGCTGGCTTTCCATGCGTTGAGGGCTAGGGCTGGACCCAGGCCTATCACCATGCACTAAACTGAAGTCTGAATGGATCAAGGATCTAAATATTGAAACAGAGGCACTGGGTCTGCTGGAGAACAAAGTGGGTGGAGGTCTTGAGGACATGGGGGTGTGTGGAGAGTTCATGAATGGGAGTCAAACTGCACGGGGGACACTTCCCGGGGTCAACAACTGGGATCTTGTCTTGTTGGGGGTTTTTGCAGGTCAGAAGGAATCTCCAGCAGAGTGAGGGGAGGACCCACAAATTGGGAAAAGGTTTTGGTCGTCTGCCTTCTGGACAGGGGTCTTCTATCTAGATCATATAAAGAACTGGAAAGTGTTGGGCCCTCAAAATTTGGGGACCCATTCCAAGGATGGGTGTCTGAGATGGGGACACGCTTCTCAGCTGAAGAAATACGAATGGCAAATAGATACATGGGGGAATGTTCGGCATCATTGGTCATTGGAGAGATGCAGATTAATACAGCTCTGGGATTTTGTCTCATTCCAGGGGGAATGGCCGGGATCAGGAAGGCCGCCAAAGGCGGGTGCTGGGGAGGCTGTGGGGAAGGGGGAGCCCCTCTCCACTGATGGTGGGAGTGTGGACTGGTGCAGCCACTGTGGAGGTCAGTGTGGAGGTTCCTCAGAGGGCTGGGATTGGAGGTCCCATTTGACCCAGCTAATCCGCTTCTGGGCGTGTTCCCAGAGGAACTGGAATCATCGTGCCGCGGTGGTGTATGTGCACCCATGTTTATAGCAGCACAGTTTTTGGTAGCCGAATCTTAGAGGCATCCCAGATGCCCATCAGTTGAGGAATAGATAAGAGGGATGTGGTATTTTTGTGCAATGGAGTACTATTTAGCTGTGGAGAATGATCACACTGAGGCTTTTGTGGGTAGATGGATGCGGCTTGAGACCATACTCATAGGTGAAATAAACCAAACTCACGTGTGTGGGCACCGCATCGTTTCCCTGGTGTGGGAGGTAGGGGGACTGGATTGGATACAGAATTCCCGAGGGATATGGGGGAAGGGTTCTGAAGTCCAATGGTGCTTTTATTCTTTGATTTGATTGGTTTGGGTCTCTTTTCTGCTGTTTGGTTGCGATGTGTGGGAAGATAGGAATGGCTCTTTTGAGGAGAGTGGGGGACATTAGGGTAGCCATTGTTGGCTTTTTGTTGCATGATTTGAAGGCCTGTGGTGCTCTCACTCTTTTGTTTTATCTGGTTTTATGTTATTTTGTTTTGTTTGAGTTTGTTGTCTGTGAATGTATGAACAGCCATTTCGGGGGGGGGGCAAGGGACACTGGGGTGGCCATTGTTAATCTCCTGTTTTGAAGACCTGTGTTGCTTGCAGTGTTCTGTTCTGAGATGCTATGTTGTGTTTGACTCTATTCTGTTTTTGTTTTGTCTTGTTTTGTCCTATTCTCTTTAAAATAAAAAAAAATGGAGAATGTATTAATGACTGCCTAGGGGCAGGAATGGGAGTGTAAAGTTAAGCTTGTATGTAAATTATACTTCATCAAAGTTGAGTTTTTTCTGAAAGGTTGATTTAAAAAAAAAAAAAAAAAAAAAACCTACCCAGATCAGCTTTGTACTTGGGAACTAGTGTGTGATTGTTTTCTTCCCTTGTTTTACAGTTCCTCTCATTCTTAATTTTTTCGATGTGCAAGTATTTCTTCTTTAATGCCAAAAAAATCGATATCTTAAAAAGCTTTTCTAAAAATTTCCGTGATTTTCTCTCTTGTATTTCATCCTGCTTTGTTATGTCTTTGCTTTTTAAAAATTTGGATACTTAAGGAGGATTAAGAGCATATCTAACTTGTTTTCTATCTTTAGGCCAGATCATATTAAAATAAAAATTCTCTCTCACATGGTCCTCTTTATGTTTTGCTTGCTAAAAAATTATGTGGCTGGAGAGCTCAGCAGAGCTATTATTTCTGATCACTCTGCTGTCTCATCGTGACCCTTCTGCAGTGTGAGTCTGGCTTCTTGGGAGCAGGTAGGGTGGTGTTCTTTCAGCAACTCCGCATGCAGGGGCTGACATCACCTTGCTTTCTGATCTTTAGGGCATTTTAGTAAAGTTAATTTGGAGACTCCCTACTTTTACAGCAGGTAGTTGAAATGGGACAGGGGGTGATTTTGTGTACATTAATTAAAAAAATAAAAAAGGCATACTCAGGCACAAGGCCATGTTGCCCTCACTACTTAGTAAATTTAATTAAATTGGCCTATTCCTAAGAGAGGTTCTTTGCTTCAGTTTGAATAGGCATTGCAGGTAAGGTTTACAAAACTGTGTTTGGATAGGTGTTCAATTAGATTTTCCAATTTAGACTGTGCTGAACTGATATACATTTTTGAGTGATTCAGTGCATTTTGATTTTCTAATTTTCTGGGTCATGTTTTCAAATACTATGGAGGCTAAAAGAACCAACTTGATAAATGAGTTGAAATCTGAGGGGAAACAAAGCATTCCTAAATAGATTGAGAAAACCCAAAGAAATAGTCACAGGTTTCTTCTTCATCTATCATTTAGTGGTAATGTTTACTGTAGTCATTCATTCACTTATGAATTCTTAGTTGATTTATTATTTATTCCCACATTTGGTTATATACTAAGTGCATATGAAGTTTCCAGGCCTTAAAGATACAAAGATAGCCATAAGAAATACTACTTTTTGAACTTCTTGGGTTTGTGGTATGTACATCATTTCTAATTCTCAAATCTTTTTTGGAAATAATGTCTAATTATTTTTATTTTCTAGATGAAGAAAATTAGAGGAATGAAGATTTAAATGTCATCAAATAGAAAACCCAGATTCATTTCCCTAAACCACTCTACCTCCCAAATTGTATTTTGGTGACAAAGCCAAAAAAAAACCAAAAAACAAAAAAAAAAAAAGAAAAACACCAAAAAAATCTAATACCAATTATCAGGACAGCATAAAAAGTTGTAACAAGCTGTGGTCTGAACAGTAGGATTTCTAGTCCCATCCCTAACATTCCAGAGCTGTGATCTTGGAGAGATCTATGGAATCTATGGGAAATTTATGTATAAGTCCTGTATAAATTGGGAGATGTGCTAAATTTTTTATGGATTCTTCTTTCCCAGTTCTGAATGCTTCTAATCTTTTTATTTGGCCCTGAAAATTATAAACAGTTGAATTGAGAATTCAATTTTTTTTTTTTTTTTTTTTGCGGCACCGGGGATTGAACTCACGACATTGTGCTTGCCCGGCAGGTGCTTAGACCACTGAGCTAGATCCCCAGCCCTGTTTTTGAGACAGTCACTATGCCGTTCAGGCTGGGCCTGAGCTCACTTTGTAGCCCAGGCTGGTCTTGAACTCACAACGATCTGCCTGTCTCAGCCTCCCGAGTGCTAGGATTACAGGCGTGAGCCACCACGCCCGGCGAGAATTCAATTTTCGAAGATTTTGAAATTGTTTATTATTGTTTTGCTTTCTCTTGTCTTTCCTTTCTAACTCTCTCATAAATCAAACTCCAAAACAAAGAAAGAAAGGTATTAGCTACTTAATTTTGAGGGAAATTAGATGTAGAACTGTCAAACAATTCCACATAGCATCAAACAAATAGTGAGGCTGGTGGCTTAAAGGCTCTTGTTTCTTAGTTTTCTTTTGGCATTGGTCCTCAAAAATGACACTATAATGATGTTCTCAATTTGGTGATTTTTAAATATTTTAATCTTAATTAATGAATAAAAGAAGAGTTGTTTTTGCTGAGCTCAAAAGCTTGCCAAGTGTGAGAAAACTATATCTCAGCTGTATGTCCTGTTACACAGTGTTCTTGGAACTTCTCATATGTCACATTGGTCTGTGCATGTGCGATCTGATAACTAACAGAAATTAGCTAATGAAATATTTATATATGCTGACACACAGTCAGTCCATATGTGCAATATTGCAAGTCCCTGGGTAGCATTTAGCATCACCCACTCTTAAATTAGTTTCTTGGAATAAAGCTTTCGGTGTTTCACAAAATGTGCTCAAAAGGCGTGACATTTCTTTGCTTTGTGTTTTTATGGTGGAGCTCAAATCAGCCTTGGCAAAGTGACCAGTTTATTCTTTAACAAAATTCAGCAGCACCAACACAGAGACACCTTTTTTCCTCTCTGTGTTACTCATGTGCTTAACTTCTAAGTCACACTGCGTGCCCACAGAGCAGTGCACATCCACATGGGCCAGCCACTACTATTTTATTTACAAAAATTCCAGTTGTTTCCCCGGTACAACTAACTGAGGGAGCATGCTGAGAATCCCAAAAAGAAAATTTAAACTTTAACCAAATATAATCAGCACATGAACAATAAGAAAAATTTTTTGAATTGTTAAATTTTTTTTCCAGAAACAAAAGTTTGTAAATGGAAATTAAAACTCTCAGATTCACTTCTGAATTAAATCAAGAAACATTCTGTAGTTTGCAGACTGTGGGACAACTGCACCCTCTAGAATATTGCTGTTCAGAGGCCCCCTCACCTTTCCTAAGTCTGAGCAGCTTACATGGAGCAAATGAGAGTGAAAAGAAATACCTGCAAGCTTAGAGGTATGTGTAACCTAATTTCCCAGAAAAGTTCAAGCTTTCTGAATGAAATGATTACACAAGAGAGCATGAGTGAAACAAGTACAGGGGCCAGCGAAGAAGAGGTGAAGAAACACGTGAGATGACTGACATGCCCCTCAAGCTGGGTTTTGAGACTTGTGCTGAGAATCTAATGATACAGCCATTCCTAATTGCAGGACTATGAGGAGGAAACAAAGGTCCCAGTTATCAGACCAATATAAATAGGAATGCTTCTAACTAAACACAGCTAATGTCTCAGTCCAGGGTTTATCGATGTCATTAATTTGTGATATTTTTTTACAATACAAACCTTGTTAATAATGCGGACTCTCAGGGCCATGGACTAGCAAATGTGAGCTCCTGAGTTTGATTCCCAGTACCCACAGAAAGAAAAAAAAAATGTAGTCTTTTGAACTGTACAATTCCACAACTCTTAAGAACAACCTTGGAAAAGAAGGTACTTTAAACAACAGTAATGGTGTCTCCATTCACTACAGTGTGAAGCAGGGAGGGACATGTTATTTCCTGTCTTCCTGTGTCGCAGTAGATTTGTGGTGGGGTGGTAAAGAGGCTCCCGCTGTCTCACACTGTTCCCTTCAAGTGCTGACCATGCACTGGGCTCAGAAATGATTCTGACACTTAACATTCTCAAGGACAAAAATTTCTCCCAATGTGGCAAAGAGAGCAAGATAGGAAGAGACGATCATTTTATAATGTTGCTGTACTGCCCCCAAGACAAACTCCGAGAGAGACATAGGAAGAGATTCCAGTATGCCAGTGCCTCGCTGTGTACAGTATGAATTGATGGCATAAATGTCTACAAAGGCATACTAATATTTAGCGCTATCCAGCAATGATTTATACAAATAAAGAACACTTCCAGCTAAAAATGCTAACTTGGTCACCCTCTGCCAAGTCTCTCAGCATGCACTGTGGGCCCCAAACCCCACTCCCCCACCCCTGTCTCAAGGCAGATTGGATTTAATGGAAAAGTCGCAGTTTAGAGCTGCAGCTGAAAACTGGTATAGTGAAATAAAATTGGCCTGGTGACCACCCTTAGATCTATTTTAACTTAGCCTCTCTAACTTAGGCATCAGTTTTTTTAGAAACTAAAGGTGAATTATTTCCCAAAGATATCAAAAATATCTAATAAGGAGGACTGTCTTCTATGTAAAAAGTGCAAATCTTAGACATCATTATTGTTCCCGATGTTTGTTTATTGTCACTGATAGATGATGTGCCTTATTTATGATATAGAATTTTGGGGGGTTTTCTTTTCTTAGTTCAAAGGAAGATTTTAATTAGTTTCATTTTTATTCTAAAATTGGGCAACATTTCCATTCTGTAGATTATGTTCTTTATAGGGTAGTTTTCAAAGAACTGCTTGCAAACCCACCAAGCGTGCTTTCAGAGTGAAACAGGTTGGGTAGATGGAACAAATAATCTAAGGGAGAGGCAGGGAATGGAAGGTAAATAAAATAAAAGTCAGGAATTCAAGGAGTTAATGACTCTAATTGTCCCAACTGGGAAATTTCATTACCATACTTCTTTAACTTGTTTTGCCCAAATTTCTTTTGAATGCATATTACTCTGACTGAGAGCAGCTTCATAACAAAATAGGTCTCTCGTGAGTTTTCATCTGATCGTCACAAAACTATCCATCAGGTTTCTGGCCTACAGCCACACTGTATGCAGCCTTGTGAGCCTTTTCAAAGGGACCAGAAAATGGTTCCTATCTAGAAAATAATAGCTTGCCCCTGCCTCGCTGAGTATGGGCGAGTAATTATTACGATGACAGTGGTCCTCAGGAGCCACAACACCTTGAGACTGTGAATCCGGGATCTCCTGGAAGCGTGGTGCAGGTATAATTACTAGGTCCTGCCCCAGATTTAGGGAATCAGAATTTGCCTTTCAACTAGGTTTTCAGTGGTTCATACATCATTAATACTCCAGAGGCACTGCCCCATTGGACAAGTGCAAGACATCTGTGTGAACATGCTTTAAAATTCCCTGAGGTTTAGAAAGTTTCTACTTTAGTTATTCTGATTTTTAAACCACATAGTTCAGGCTTCAGAATAGATGATTATATTTTGAATAGTAATAAAGCAGCAAAAACAACAACAACTACAAATCCCAGGTCCTAGGAAAGCAGCCTGTTTTTTGATATGGGTGTTTCCACTGTGCAGGCACCCCTGGATTTGAAGACAGGAAGCAACAGTCAGCGAGAGAGGCTCAATGGAATGATGACAAACTCAATTGCACCAGGTGCTGGGGACACGCTAAGGAGCTGTTGAGCTGACACACATTAGCATCAGCTCTGTAAGCATAATTATTGGTCAAGGGCAGATTGTTGTAAAACAGCTAATAAACAGGAAACATTAACTTCCTTCACACAGGGCCTTTGCAAAACCAATATTAGGCCTATGTGCTCTGTACGTGTGTTTTCTCTAAAGCCAATTAACCTCTTTATTGGAAAACAAGAGCTTTGTTATTGTTGAACATGGCAGCTAATCCTTCACAGCAGATAACTTTCATTGAGCAAGAGTGGAAGGAGTCGTGTTGACTTCACTGACTGACATTCCTATACAATTAAAAGAAAGATTAATTGTTTAATTTTCTCAAACCATTGGTGTTAGTGAAGACTAGAAGATCCACAAAACTAAAAACTCCAGTTTTTAATTCATCCAAGACCTAGGGAGCTGTGGGAGTGAATTTTTGGATAGTATATATCCTTTTATTATCCTGACCATGTAAGGAAGGTTGTATTTATGGTATCGATTTTTATATTTCTTTCATATGCTTTTAAAAGTTCAGATTAGGACAAGATATGGGCCTGTGATCTATCAGATCGCTTTGGCATTTCAGACCTAGACTTTTTTGGCTAAAATGTAGT
>RJWT010001288.1:0-49942 GCA_004365215.1 Cuniculus paca | reverse complement strand
AATGACCAATGATGCTGAACATATTTTCATGTATTTATTTGCCATTCGTATTTCTTCAGCTGAGAAGTGTGTTTTCATCTCAGATGCCCATTTCTGGATTGGGTCTTTGAATTTCGGGGGCCTGATTTTTTAAAAATTCTTTATATGTTCTAGATAGAAGACCTTTGTCTGAAGGGCAGTTCACTAAGATTTTTTTTCCCAATTCATGGGTTTTCTTTTCACTCTGTTGGAGATTTCTTTTGACATGCAAATACTTTTTAATAAGACAAGATCTCAGTTGTTGATTCTGGGAAGTGTTTCCTGTTCAGTTTCACTTTTGTTCATGAATTCTCCACCTACCCCTACGTCTTCAAGATTCCTACCTACTTTGTTTTCCAGCAGATTTAGTGTTCATGTTTTAATATTTAGATCTTTGATCCATTTTGACTTTAGCTTAGTGTATGGTGATAGGCTTGGGTCTAATTTTAGTTTTTGGCATATGGAGAGCCAGTTTTTCCAGCACCACTTATTAAAGAGGCTATCTTTCATCCAGTGAACATGTTTGGTCCCTTTGTCAAAGATAAGTTGGCTGAGTGTGTTTGTAGTTGGGGTTGTATCTTCTAATCTATTCCATTGATCCTCAGGTCTGTTTTGATTCCCATACCATGCTGATTTTATTACAGTAGCATTGGAGTATAACTTCAAGTCTGGCATTGTGATGCCTCCTGCCCTGCCCTTGCTGCCCAGAATTGCCTTTGCTATTCTAGGTCTCTTCTGGTTCCAGATGAATTTTAAGAATGATTTCTCTAGATCTGTGGGATATGCTAATGGTATTTGGATGGCAATTGCATTAAATCTATACAATAATTTTGGGAGAATGACCATTTTCACAATGCTTGCTCTTCCTATCCATGAACACAGAGTGTCTTTCCATTTTCTGAGATCCTCTTTGATTTCTTTTTTCAGAGTACTGTAATTTTCATTGAATAGATTTTTTGCTTCCTTTGTTAGGTTGATTCCTAAGTATTTCATTTTTTTGGATGCTATTGTGAAAGGTATGGTTTCTCTTATTTCTCTCTCAATGAGTTTGCTGTTTGTGTACAAGAATGCTATTGATTTCTGAGTATTGACTTTGTATCCAGCTACATTACTGAACTTGGTTATGATATCCAGAAGTCTTTCAATGGAGTTTTGAGGGTCTTCTATGTAGAGAATCATGTCATCTGCAAATAGTGATAATTTAACTTCTTCCTTTCTTATCCTTATTCCTTTTATTTCTGTCTCTTGTCTAATTGCTCTGGACAATGTTTCCAGCACTATTTTGAATAGGAGTGGTGATAATGGACATCCTTCTCTTGTTTCCAATTTTAGAGTGTAAGCTTTCAGTTTTTGACCATTTAATGTGATACTGGCTGTTGGTTTGTCATAGATGGCTTTTATCAGATTGAGGTAAAGACCATCTCTTCCAATTTTCCATAGGGTTCTTACCATAAATGAGTGTTGGACTTTATCAAAAGTTTTTTCTGCACCTATTGAAATGCCATGTGATTCTTATCTTTGGCTCTATTGATATGGTGTATTACATTTATTCATTTGCATGTTGAACCATCCTTGCATTCCTGGGATGAATCCCACTTGGTCATGGTATATAATCTTCTTGATGACTTGCTGCATTCTGTTTGCCAGTATTTTATTGAGGATTTTTGCATCTATGTTCATTAAGGAGATTGGCCTGTAGTTCTCTTTTTTGGTTGGGTCTTTCTCTGGTTTTGGTATTAGGGTAATACTTGCTTCCAGGAGTAATTTAGGGTGACTTCCTTCCCTTTCAATTTCATTAAAGAGTCTGAGGAGTTTTGGCATTAAGTCTTCCTTGAATTTCTTATAGAATTCAGCTGTGAATCCGTCAAGGCCTGGACTTTTCTTGGTTGGTAAGGTTCTAATTACATTTTCAATTTCCTTAACTGAAATTGGGTTATTCAGTAGCATTACATCTTCTTGATACAGTTTTGGTAATTGATATGTTTGTAGAAATCTGTCCATTTCTTCTGTGTTATCAAACCTATGAGAGTAAAGATTTTCGAAGTAGGTATTGATGATCTTCTGTATTTCCACAAGGTCTATAGTGATGTCACCCTTTTCATTCCTTATTGCATGGATTTAAGTTTTGTCTTTCTTTTTTTAAATAAGGTTGGCTAGCAGCTTATCAATTTTGTTTATTCTTTCAAAGAACCAGCTCTTTGATTCATTGATTCTTTGTATTGTTTTCCTAGTCTCAATTGCATTGATTTCTGCTCTGATCTTTATAATTTCCTCCCTTCTTTTGGCTTTGGGTTGGGCTTGCTCTTCTTTTTCTAGATGTTTGAGGTGTAACATCAGATTATTTATTTGTGTTTGTTGTATTTTCCAGATGTAGGAAGTCACCACAGTAAATTTCCCTCTGAGGACTGCTTTCATTGCATCCCACAGATTCCAATAAGTTATATTTGCATTTTTATTTGCTTGTAGATATTGTTTAATTTCTTCTTTAATTTCCTCTGTGACCCACTGATTGTTCAGGAGTGTGCTATTTAATTTCTATGTATTTACAGGGTTTTTGCAATTTCTTTTGTCATTAATTTCCAATCTGATGGCACTGTGATCAGACTGTATGCATGGGACAATTTTGATTCCTTTGCATTTACTTAAGCATGTTCTATGGGCTAGTATATGGTCTATTCTGGAGAATGTACCATGTAAAGCTGAGAAGAATGTATACTCTGATGTTGTTGGGTGGAAAATTCTGTAGTCGTCTAGCAGGTCCATTTGTTCACAGGTTTGATCCAGTTCTGTTATTTCTTTGCTGATTTTCTATCTAGTTGATCTGTCTCTTTGTGTCAAGAGTGTGTTAAGGTCTCCCATAATAATTGTGTTATTGCTTATTTGATTTTTCATTTCTATTAATATGTTTTATATAGTTGGGTGCTCCCATATTTGGTGCATATATATTTAAGATTGTTATTTCTTTCTCTTGGAATTTTCCCCTAACCAGTATGTAATGACCTTCTTTATCTCTTTTGACAATTGTTGGTTTGAAGTTCACATCATCCATGAACAGAAAAGCTACCTCTGCTTTTTTTGGGGTTCCTGTTGCAAGGAGTATTATTTTCCATCCTTTGACTTTCAGTCTATGAATTTCCTTTTAGGGTAGGTGGGTTTCTTGTAGACAGCATATGGTTGGATGTTGTTTCTTGATCCATTCTGCTAGTCTGTTTCTTTTGATTGGTGAATTGAGACCATTTACGCTAATGGTTATAACTGATATATACTGGCTTGTTTTAGTCATGTTATCTTTCTGCAGTGGTTTCTTTACCTTTTTCCTATACTTAGTTTTTTCCCTGCTTGGTGTTCTTCTTCTGTTTATGTTTTTGACATCGTAGCTATTTTCATGTTTATCTAGAGTATCTTTCAGTATTCTTTGCAGGGTTGGTTTGGTGGTCATGAAGTTCTTCAGCTGGTCTTTGTCATGGAAGTATCTTATTCCTCCATCAATTTTGAAGGATAGTTTTGCAGGGTATATGAGTCTGGGTTGGAAGTTGTTTTCCTTTAGGACTTGAAATACTTCACTCCATGCTCTTCTTGACTTCACTGTTTGTGTTGAGAAGTCTGCTGTGATTCTGATGGAATTTCCTTTATAGGTGATTTGCTTCTTTTCTCTAACAGCTTTTAATATTCTGTTCTTATGTTGAATTTCTGGGATGCTGATTATTATATGTCTGGGTGTTGATTTATTTTGGTTATGGCTAGCTGGAGTTGTATATGCTTCACTTATCTGTATGTCAGTTTCCTTTCCCATGTTTGAAAAATTTTCAGCTATGACTTCTTTAGATAGTGTTTTTATGCCATTGTGTTTTCTCCTTCTTTTTCCTTTACACCTATTAGTCTTACATTGTTTTTCTTTGTGTTATCTTGCAACTGTTGAATTGCTATTTCCTGATTCCTTGCTATTTTTAAAAGATATTTCCTTTCTTGCTAGCTAGCTGCAATTATGTCTTCAAGTTCTGAAAGTCTATTTTCACATTCATTCAGGTGGCTTTGCCAGCTTTCGATGGCATTCTTGATTTCCTGGATGTCTCTTTGAATCTGTTTCATGCATTCTAATTCTTTCTTATATTGTTCATTCAAGGTTTCCATCCTTTTGCAGTGCTTCTCTATTTTTCTAACTATATCTTCTTTAGATGTGTTTAGCATTTCTTTCATTATGTTTATCATCTCTTGTTTTACCTGTGAAAAAATTTCTAATCTCTATTCCCTTACAGCTTCATGGAGTTGCTTCTTTACTTAGTTGCTATCATTTCAGAAGTTTCAGGTATGTGGCTTATACTTTCTTCTATGCCTGTGTCTCTTGGGCTTGTTTGGGATGGACTGGAGGTGTAAAATTGCATTTTGCTCTTTTGTTTTGCCATTTTCTGTATTCCCCTGTGGTAGGTGAATCCAACATGCACAGTTAAGAGGCTCCAAGGCTAGGTGAAATTCACAGTGTATACCTTCAGCTCCAGCCAAGGCTGCCACTGTGGGTGCTCTGTTACTGGGCAGTGGCTGGGTGGAGCCCAGGCAGGACCTCAGGGATGTTCCAAACATCCTGGGCTGATGGTGTAATTGGCACAGGTCCCTACCAGTCTGTTCAAGAGGTCCCAAGCTGCACGGCTAGGTGAAATTTGCTGTGTGTGCCTTCAGCTCATGCCAGGTCCACAGCTCCAAAAGTATTTATTTTTAAATCCAACAATAATTTATGAGTTTTATCTTTTGCCTTTATTCCTAAAAATATCCTCAAAGGTCTGATGGATTATTATCTAAAGTCCACTATAGTTATTTTATAATCTTATTATTACCCTTGAACTCTTCAGCCCATGGTTCCCTTTTCCTCACACATTTCACCAGAGCAAAGATGTGATAACAAGTGTATACTCCTGACTGAGATCTCTCTTGTTGGTGTAGAGGGAAAAGATGAAGGGCAGAGGCTGTTATTTCAGCAGCCTGCACTGATGAGAGCTTCCAAAGAATTATGAAATGAAAGAGACAGTGGCTGTCTTTCTCAGGAGTGTCCCCAGTGTTTTACCATTAAGCCTCACTTCTTTGTTGGTTTGATGTATATATATTCTTGATCAAGTTTATTCATCACGCAGGAAATTTTCAACTAGATCTATAATGGGTGTTAGCTTTGGGAAGGGGAGCATTAATTTAAATGATCCCAATGTTTATTTCTTATTTGACTTATTGGAATAAAATTCACTGGCATTGATACATTTAACTTGAAAAGCTTCTGGTTTTCATTTGCTAATATTTTATTAATGATTCTGGCATTTACATTTAAATTGAAATTGATTGGTTATTTATTACTATTGGGGTTATGCCAATCTTGAAAACTTTTCAAAACTTTCCCCTTTTCCTACATCTTGGAAAAATTTAAAAGCTATAATATTGCTGCAGTTTGGAAGTTTAAAAAGCTTACTCTAGACTGGCAAAGAGCCAGAAGTTTTAACAGAGTAGGCATGTAACAACTCTTCAAATTTTTTGTCATTAGTACTCAATTTTCTGCCTCTTATGTGGCTATGGTAATTCATGTTTCCTCTCAAATATCAACCTTTTTTGAGAGTTTAAAATTAATCAGCTAAAAGACGTAATAGTCCTATAATATTTAAATCTAATGTTTGATCTGTAATTATCTTCCTAATTATATATATTCTCTTGTTCTTTATCTTTGGTTACATATGATTAATCACCAATTTTATTGTTGATTTTTAAAGGTATAATTTTTATATTTATATTTTAATTCTATTAGCTTTTAATTTTTTCTAATTCATTGATGTCTTCATTTATTTTTATTACTCTTCTCTTTTCTGTTTCATTTTTGAATTATGAAAATGTACAAACACTCAAAATCAGAGAGGGTAGTATAATGTATTTTTACATATCCATCACTCTTATACAACATTTGTAGAGATTTTGTCCCTTTCTTTACATCTTCGCTTCTTTTAAAAACTGCTGCAGCATCTTAAAACCCTAGAAATCATGTCATTTTATACACTCCAGAAGACATCTTTAAAAAATATTGTCCTTATCTCCTTACCTATGTTTTGTGGTCTTTTCTCTACCTTATTAGATTGATATTTCATTTTTTTCTTACATAATAACAAAGGCATTTAAAACTATGAATTTGCTTCTAAATATGGGTAGTATTCTCAATGTCCCTATGTTCAGAGTCAGCTACAGTTAAAGTTTTGAATCCTAGTCTAATAACTAAAAAATCAAGATGTGCTTTCATAGTTATATATAAAGAATAAGCATGTACTTTCATAGTTATCCCTGTGGTTTTCTTGTTTAAATACTTTAGAAGCAATTCTAATATTATTGCAAACTGATTGCTTTCACAGGTTGGGTTGCCTAGTGCTATAGTTTGTATCGGAAAATCCCTCAAAGGCTCATGTGTTGAAGTTTTGGTCCCTAGCTTGTCACTATTGAGAGATGGTATACACTTGCAGAGGAGGGGCCTAGTTGAAGGTCTTTAGGTCACTGAGTGCATGCCCTTGAGAAGTGTTGCAGGACTCCAGCCCGTTTTTCTTCCTCTCTTTTCCATCCTGGTCATGTGGTGAGCAACCTTGCTTTACTGTGTGCTTCCCACCTGATGTGTTGCCTCACCACAGGCCCAAAAGTAGTGGGGGCCAACTGACCATGGGCTATAATTTCCAAAACTGTGAGGCAGAGTAAACCTTTTCTCCTTATAAGCTGGTCATTTTAGGTAGTTGTGACAGTGATGGAAAGCTGACTAACACATCTGGACAGCAGGATCTGAGATGGAGATTAGCATACAGCAAGTGACCCTTAAGCCTAGGGACATTTGTAGAAGGGAAGAAAAGAAGCAGGACTAGGCAAGGAGGAAGCAGAGCTGCAGTGGAGTCTCAGCAGAGGCCTCAGCCCATCCCACAAAGAATACTGGAGGGAGAGTTGTCTGCAGTTGGGGGTAAAAAGGCTGGCTAGAAGAGGAGGCTTTATTCCCCCATATCAGTTATTCAATGCAGGCAGCTTCAGCAAGGAAACACGGCTGTAGACTCCATAGAGGGGGAAGTCTCTGAAGGAGCCTGGTTACTAATTATATCTTCTTGGATGGGTCTCAGTGACTAGAAGAACACACCCTTCCTTCTTTAAGATAAACCTGGGCAGAGCATAGCAGCCTGTACCACAGGTGGAGAATTTCAAAGTTTGGGAGACTTTTTTTTTTTTAATAAATAATTCAAACTTGTTCAAGATTCATGTTTACTCTTCAGAAGACTAAAACATCTATTTATTACATTCATATTATTCAAATTTACTATTACTTGTTTACTTGGTCTGTTGAAGAATGTTAAAAAGGATTCCAATAAAATCATGATTTGGCTGTTCCTCCTTGTATTTTCATATTCAATTTTTTATTGTTTATGCTGGATACCTTTTGCAGCTGCACCATTCAATACATAAGTGTCCACACTATTGTATCTTCATTGTGGCATGAATCTGCTGCTTGAATTTCTTCACATTCAGGCACACCCTTGGCCTTTTTAAAATTTTCTGTTTTGAGACACAGTTGCTCTATGTCACTAAGTTTTCCATGGTTTGAACTTGTGATCCTCCTGTCTCAGCCTCCTAGCACACTGAGATTGCAGATGTATACCATGTGGCTCACAATCTACTGTTTACTGCTCACACTGCAATTTTATATTTAATCTGGCCAACATGTTTTTCATTTGCAGGGCGTTTACCAGATTGTTCCTAGTTTTATGAATACAACACTCACTTGCATCTAATCAAGAAAATTTCTCTACTCTTCTTAAAGTAACTGTTGTTAAGTCTTCTTTATCCCATTCCTCTGAACTTTGAGTCTTTTCGTATGCCTTTATCTCTTTGCTCATGCTTAAAGAGCAAGGCCTGTCTTTAGCATACGCTGGAAGCTTGTATGAGTTGTAAGAGAAATTTAGTAGATCTTTGAATGAATATTTTAGGCCAGATGAAAGGAGAAAAAAACATTTAGATGTATTATAATTTTCCTTTTCCAAGATTCAGCTGCTTGGAGAGATAAGAAAGGTGTTCTGAACCAAAACTATCTTTGGCAAGGAATGTTGGCTGTGTGAAGAAGTTTCTGTTTCTTTTTTGTGGGAAGCCAGAAGTGACCTCAGTCTTTGCCAGCAAGGCCCCAGTAGTGCCCCTACATTTTTCACACTCCAAGTTCTCTACGAACCAGAGCTGCAGGGCCCATTTGGAATGTCCATTGGCTCCTCCTTGTGTTTCAAAGATGTTGATGGGTTCCAGAATCATTCCTTGGTGACTTTGATTTATTTATTTATTTATTTATTTATTTATTTTATTAATTTTTATTTTCTTGTACCAGGGATTGAACTCACAACCTTGCACTTGCCAACCAGGCACTTATGCCGCTAAGCTGAATCCCTGGCCCCTCCTCAGTGATTTTTGAAGCCCATCCTGGCTTCCAGCCAGGTACTTGGAGGGTCCAACCAGGGTCTCCACCACTGACATCGAAGTCCATTATCCTGAGCATATGGTGGCTCGCAGCTGAGCTTGGCCCCTTTTCCACACTCACCCTGGCAGTCGCTTCGTCCCATGGTGATATTCTTCAGTGCTCCTCTGGCTTGTGAGAGTTGCCTTTCCCTGGCTCCTAGCAGAAACAGAATGTCTTGTGGTTGAATAAAAGAACAACATAGTTTTCACTGTATTTGTATATTCTGTTGGTCATCTTAGAAGCAGTTTCAGGACCAGAAAGAAAGGGAAATATGTGACAGCCTTGGGGAACTCTTCATTACCAGTTTGAACCTGAATCATGCCCAAGGGTAAAAACTATTCAGGATTCAAGGAGACGAAAAATAGAAAAGAACAAGATGAATGCAGAAAAGACAAGGAAGAGATTGAAGAAGAAAGAAGACACAGAATAGAAAGGAGAATGGTCCTGCCAATGGTCTGCGATGCCCAAGTGTACTTTAAGATTCCACCTGCTGCCTCTGTCAGTGATGTCCAGGCTTCCTGGGTTGGTGGGAGCAACAGGAAGTATCAAAGGCAAGGCAGAGAATTTCACTCCCTGCTGGTAGAAACATGACAAGGGCCCACTGCTTTTCCTGTGTTATTATTCTTAAAATTTTAAGTGTATAGGTAGCAGACTTAGCCTGTTTTGCTGACATGATGATGGAAAAATGGGGAAGGGAGACAGAGGAAGGAAGGAAAGGAAAGGAGAGGGGGAGGGAGGGAGAAAGAGACAGAGAGAAAGAGAGAGAGAGAGAGAGAAATTCAGACTACAAAATATTACACCATGTATGTGACAGGGAAAATGTCCCAGGAGCAATTAAGAACCATTATCAAAAACAGATTTTCCACTTCAGGACCCAAATCAAGTAGTGGGACCTTGTGGGTGGGGCTGCAGGGTAGAGTCTGAGAGGCAGGAGAAGAAGCAAGGCTCCACTAGCCTTTCAGAATAAGGATTGGATTTCTGTTGCATTTTTTTATGGATGTCTGTACACCTCCCATCACATTACAATCTGGGTGAAAAATTATCCCAGGCTCACCAAGGAAAATAGATCTGTGTGAATCAAGATCTCATTGCCGAGGGCTGTGTTATCACATGGAATTTCTTTATGGGTCAACATAGCTGATTTATTTATATGTGTATGCTGTGGATGTCTATTAGGCCTCCCAGACTGTGATCACCAGGGGGACAGCTGGCTTATATATGTGTTACCTGGGTGTGTGGAAAAGCTCTGTAATGCATAAGCTAAAGAAAAGGGGAAAAAATTGCGTGGAAATGTATCTGGCTGCTTCTAAGCACTCCAGGAACACCAGGAGTTGAAATGCCTGGATATTCATCCTAGCTCCATCAATTCTTAGATACATTAACTTGGACAATCGTATCACTCTGTTGAATCTCAGTTTCCTCAACTATAAAATGAGGGCAACTAGTTTCCCTACTGGCCCAGCAGGTCAGTGAGTTGTGATACTGGCTGAAATTCTATAGGAATGATTAACGTGGTAGGAATTAACAATCCCTATTACATCTATTTGTTTATTCATTCATTCAACAAATACTTATTGAGCAACCACTATGTGTCAGATACTTTCACAGGTGTTGGGGACTCTGAAAGATCAAGTAGCCACGATCATGACCTTGGCTGTGCTCATTGCCCAGTGGAAGAATAGATACATTCACTCTTCTTCCCTGTCTTACTAATAGACTCATTTCTTTATCTTTGAAATTCAGAACTTCTCCCAAGATTTTTAGGTGTTTGTCTTTTCTCATTATTTGTTCCTAAAACTTGCTAAGTCTATTTGATTTGCTGACAGAAGCTGTTTTTCAACTCCACAAAGTTTTCTTTATCATTTCTGTGTGCTTTTTATCTTTTTATGAGATGATATCAAGTGTTCTGAATTCATTCCCCTTATTCCTTCATTTTTCCTCTTTCTTTTTACATCTTCATAGAAAGCTACAAGGGGCTGATGTCCCCATGCATTTGCTAATGATATTATTGCTGCCCCATTAGACCTAATTTATTACCCTCTCATTAGAGCCCTCACAGCCCCTCGCCTTCCAAAGATACATCTTTAAAACGGGAGCCAAGAGGGTACAGAATTAACCCATTAGGTGTCAAGCTGTGTCCTTGATGGGGGTGGGCACACTGACTGAGAGCAGATCTCGCTCACTTTACTTCCATATCCCAGCACTCTAAATATTGCACCTGGTCACTGAAGCTACAGAAATGAAAGAAATCAGAGCTAGGACTGGCCTGACATAAAAGCATCATTGCAACCCTTACTCCTTGGAACTCCATAAAAGTTGAACCAAAGCAGTTCGCATTGTCATGAGCAGCAGTAGCACCCCATGTGCTGCCCTGGAACTTTTCCTTGTACTCCTCAGAGCACAGGAGAAAAGGTCACTAAGCAAGTGAGTGATGTTGTGGCAGGGTTGATACACTGCACGGTGCCAACCAGGCACCATAGTAGTCTGTGTAGATGGTGCCCTCTTGAACACACACGGGGCTCCCTGTGGGCTGGCTGGGGTAGTCCCTGAGCGATTGGATTATAAGTGATGTCCATTTCTTCTCTGTTTTTTCATTTGTATTTTTTTAGTTAGATTTTTTCCAAATGGCCCATTGTTGTCACATTTTACCACCAGTATTACTGTCTTTGTTTATTTAGGGAGTTTGGCATATCACTTGCTACAGTGAGGGTTGAGCCAATAGGCAGGGTAACCAATTTGTCCTAGTTTGCATAAGGACTGTCCCAGTTTTAGCATTGAAAATTTGGCATCCCAGGAGCCCTCTCAGTCCTGAACAAACCATGAACATTGGACATTCTACGAATAAGTCATAAAAATAATGCGGCAGAGGGGCTGGGGATTTAGTTCAGTGGTTCAAGCGCTTGCCTCATAAGCACAAGGTCATGAGTTCAATCCCTGGTACCAAAAAAAAAAATGCGGCAGATGAGGGAACAATAAAAACAAAATACTGATGTAAATACCCAGTGCTGATCTTGAGGGAGTTGCTGAGGAGCACGCAACCTGACTCTGAGGCTGGATTAGGACGTTCACCGTTTATTCCTGCACTTGAGCTGCAGATTTTCAGGTGTGGCTGGAAAGTGAGAAAGCTTTCCTCTCCTACCCAGATGCAGGGGAGCAAACAGCAGGCAGAATTCATGTGTAACTTTGTAGGCAGTGACCCCACACCCTAAAGACCTGGGCTGGTTATTTCTGTTCTCTGACCAATTGGACTGGCAATTTTCCTATGGGCAGGAGTAAATAAAGGGAGTAGAGAGGGCCAGAAATGCTCTCTATGACCTCCCTAGAATGAAGAGACAGAGAGGGATGGGGAGAGAGATACAGAGACAGACAGACAGAGAGACAGAGACAGAGACAAAGACAGTGAGAGAGAGAGCGAGAGAATCTGCCCTTTTCTGATTGCTTATTATGATCCAAGCATCATCATGTATTAGCTTATTTGATCCTCATAATAATTTTTGAGAGGAATTTGCATTACCCCTGTAACTCAGGCAAGGAAACTAAGGCACAAGAGAGTGAAGTTACTTATGCATGACCTTCAGCTAACCAGAGCAGACCTGGGATTCAAATCTAGTTCTCCCTGGGTCTAATTAGGTGATACAGCTCAAGTTATAAATCAAAATTGATTTGACTTTGGTTGAGCACTTTCACTTGTCTACACCTCAGTTTCTTCATCTGCCACTTGGTAGATATGAAAGCACTTTAATTATCTTACTTATATACATTATTTTAATATAACATATACTATCAGTGATATTTTTATTTCAAGAACAAGATGATGAGCCTCACAATTTCAAAAGATAGCATTATAATGTGGAGCCCATGGACACTGCTAAGATGTACTCTTTATTGACAAGCAGAGTAAGGTAATAAGGTAAGGCCTGTCCCTGGACTAAGGCCTAGGATTTCTTTCACCTATGTTTCTAGAGGGACCAGGGGTGCAATGGGTGTAAATGAAACTCAAACTGATTTGATTCATGATTGAAATTCACTGTAATGTTAAGACTCACATATGTGGGATGGGATTAGTGAAACACAAGTGGTTGGATAACCAGGGTGAGGCTAGTGTGAGGAGTATCTCAGGAAAAGGGAAAAGAGTGAATAATGTCTGTTGGTAGCAAACAGCCCTATCTGCTCATGACTTGGCCTTACTAGAGATATTGCTCTAAGGCAGCAAAAAGGACAAATGTTCTCTCCAAGTTCCTAAACTCTAGGAATTTGATGTCACCTGAAAATATCAGTTATGGAAGCACAGGTTCTGGGACCTACGGATGACTTTGAAAGCCTCCCAGTCCAATGCTTTAATTTGGTAGATGACGAGTCTTAGAAAGATCCCAGGACTTTCCTAAGAACATCCAATCAATTAGTGGTAGAAGCAAAAATAAGAAGTCAAGTCTCCTGACTCTAAGGTCAGTGGCCTTTCTGTCTGAATGATTGACCATAATGTAGTCACAATCCCAGGTTGAGAAAGCACTTTGTACAGTGGGGTCAACGTGTTAAAGAGAGTTCTGGTCAGGTCTGGTGGGGGAGGGAAGGAGAAAGGCCAGTTGGTTGAGGTGGAAGAGGAAAGGAGAGACAAAAAGGAGAGATGGGGAGGGAATGGAGAAGGCAGAAAGAAAGAAGATTGGCAGTAAATATGAAAGATGCTATGGAAATTACTTTTTGAATGGCATTTAATTGGTTTATTAGTGTAATTCAGTTGCAGTTTGATTTGATTCAGACCTCTGATGTGTGTGATCTACTGCCCACCAAGGACACAGGCAGCCTACATACAGCAACAACGGGCAGATCTGAGAGGAGGGAGTGTAGGAATGGGA
Source organism: Cuniculus paca (assembly GCA_004365215.1). Taxonomy (NCBI): domain Eukaryota; kingdom Metazoa; phylum Chordata; class Mammalia; order Rodentia; family Cuniculidae; genus Cuniculus; species Cuniculus paca. The sequence goes on along the minus strand of RJWT010001288.1, from coordinate 36,583 downwards.
GCAGAGAGAGAGAGATAGAGAAAGGGTGAGAGAGAGAGAGAACAAACACAGGTAGAGAAGAAGTCTTAGGGCAGCAACAAATTGTGCACACACGCGTGCACACGCACACACTCACGTAGAGCTATATCCTGGGCTGCTTCTGGGGCCCTTGAGGATCCATCTACTGGACATTCTCTGGATTTCTGACACTGAGTATCAAGGGATCAAGGGGCTGCCACCTTCCAGGCAATTCTACAACTCACTTTAAAGGAAGCACCTGCATTGCCTGTCAGCGGTGTTATCCTCACCCTGCTGTTCAGCACAGGAACAGCTCCTAGTGGGTACCTTGGAGACTGAAAGGGCAGAGCTGGGGAGGCGCGCAGTGGCATCTCAGAGCTGCAGAGGTCTGCAGTTTTGATTTGAAAGCAGCCTGCTTTCTTTCACACATGGAGAAGGGAGCGCCCGGGAAGAGAATGGAGAAGGGACAGAGCCACACAAAGAGTGACGATTTGAATTTCAGCTCTGTCACTGAATGCCCTTAATTATCTTGCTATGCCTCAGTTTTTTCAGCAGTAAAATGGCGATTAAACTAGTTTCTCCTTTATGGGATTGTTCATGAGAATAAAATTAATATGGAGGAAATGCTTAGAACAGGCTGTGATGTACAGTAGTGTTGGATAAATGTTAGCTTTCATTGCTAGTCTCATTGCTGGGCTCAATTATATGAAGGTGTGGACTAAGGCCCAAAACAGAACTTCCAAAGTCCCAAATGGTAGGTTCAGAGCTGGGTTTGAACCCAGACATGCTTGCAGACTCAGAACTGCCCAAGCATCCAGAATCTCTGTTCGAGAATCTTCCCACATCATCACACTCCCCCAAAATGGAGACCTACCCCAATCCCTTCTCCAAGGCCACCACTATGAGGCTTGTTCCTTTGGACTTAGCCTTTAGCCATACTTTGCTGAAAGTCGTCCTTTCCAGAAGTCAAAAGTGCAGAATGCGCTGCAATCCAGACTTTGGGGATCCTAGCACTTTGTCACCACTCACCAACCCCACCCACATACACAAGCTCACACACAGACTGCCCTACTTCTCTGCCTGTAATCACTGAAACCAAGTCCATGTGGCTGGTCGCAGTCAGCTGGGAACATAGGCTGGATTAGTGTCCAATGCTGATTCCAAGGACCTATAATTTTCATCAGTGCCACATGACTTTTCATGGAACCGAAAGATGCACATGAAGCTAGTGAGTTGCAATTCTGAAGAGCTCCTGTCTTGATTGGGACTAATTATTTTTATAAAGAAAATAATTAACAATCCCAGCAACTCACCGATGGGGAAAGGAGGGCTGCTTTGGGTACCATTAATTATCCCAGGGATGTTTTTTAGGGCCCCTTCATCTCTTCTCAGCCTGCACAGAGTGAAGGGGAGGAGAGGGCCTGCTTCATTCCCATCAAAGAGCTTTGGCTATGGGCCCCTAGAGCAGGAGGAGCAAAGAGCAAGTCTGACTTCTTAGCCAGTGGAAGGGAATCTCCTGGTCTCTGTCCGTACTGAAGTTCACCCAGAGAATCTTGCTTCTAGCAGGGATCCTGGAATTCTGGAATAAGTCTGGTGATCTGGGTAGAATTCTAGCTCTCTGATCTTGAACATGTTAGTTTCTTTGAATGCCAGGTTGTCAGCAGACCCTGGAAGGCTCATTGCATAGACTAAAGGAGACAATCTACAAAATATCTAGAGCTTAACAACTTTGATAAAAAGGTTCAAGAGGGTGGTCTCAGCATTGTCCAGTTAAGGCCCAGAGAAGGGAGGGAAGCCGAACGAGGACACACAGTTTCCAGCAAAATCAGCGTCAGACCCAGCTCTTTTGGTTCCTGGTTCTTTGTTTTTGTTGTTGTTTGCATGTTTGTGTTAATTTCACCATGATGCCCAAACTATGTTATCCAATGTCTCTCGAAGTGTCTAGAACTCTGATAATGTGATATTTCTTTATCTTAAATTATCTGGGCACAATTCGGTTTGTAAGTCTCTTCCAGTGTTTAAGAGCATAGGAGTTTGTGGCAAGGAGAACTGGGCTTAAATCCTACTATCAGCTCTCATTTGTATTTTGATCTTGGATTTGTGAATTAACTTCTGTGAGTCCCAGTTTCCTTACCCGCAAAATGAGGGCAGTAACAATAATAGCAATTGCTTAAAGCAGTTGTGAGGACTGATTCAACCATCCTAGAAATATTTATTATAGAAATATAATAAAAAGTGCCTACTGTGTGTCAGGTGCTGATTTAGAGTTATAGCAATAAATATAAGGAAGTCTTTTCTTCCATGGAGCATACCTTTCAGTGGAAGGAGAAAAGTTATAAACAGACATAAGTAAATATATATTCTGACAAATGGTGGTAAGAATTTGAGAGAAGAATGGATCAGGGTACGAGAGACAGACAAAGGCTAACATTAGGCAGGGGGGTCCTGGTACCTCTTTACATCTGATGTTTAGGGACACCCTCACATGAAGTGGCATTTAAGTGAAAATTTGAAGGAAGTAAGGAAACAATCCAGGGACATTTGGGAAAGAAAACATCCCAGGTAGGGGATATAGCAAGGGCAAAAGCCTTAAGGTGAGAGGATGCTTGGCAAGCATGGTTGGAGAAGAGAGAAAAAGGATATGATGGAACTAGAGAGAAAAGAGGGGGTCAGTTTGTACAGAGATGCTTTTTTTCCACTAGTCACTATAAGGTCTTTGATCTGAGCTTTAAGGTGAAGCCTGGGTTTGGGGAGAGGAGTGACATGATCTGGCTTCCTTTTGACAGGATCAATCTGGCTATAGGGCAGAGAACAGATTTAAGAAGACTGGGGCAAGGATTAATGAGATGCTACGTGTGGATCCTTTAAATATACAGCCTGAAATATTTTAAATAGTTGATAGCATATTAGTTTTCTAAGGCTGTGTGTTAGGATTCTGCAGAGAAACAGAAACAACAGAATATATATGTGGGTCTGTATATGTGCATATCTGTGGACAAGCACATACACACATATGTATGTAAATTTATTAGGAAATCTTCTGTCACGATCTCAGTGATGGAAAAGTTGCACCATAGCCATTTGCAAGTTAGAGGAGCCAGTAGCAATGACTCAGTCCAAGAGGCAAAAGGCCTTAGAACCAGAGAAATGAACAGTATATCTTCTAGCCCCAGGCCAAAGACCCTCAAAATTTCAAGGATCCTTGGTGCATATCCTAGAGTGCAACAGCCAAAGAATGTCGAGTCTGATATCCAAGCAGGAACAGGAAAAACGTACCCACTCCTTAAGAAGAAGCAAAGAATTTTCTCCTCCTTCTTTTGCTTCCTATTCCACCCCAGTTTCCAGGAAGCTGAATGGTGCCTGCTCACCTTGAGGATGTGTGATCCCCCCCCCCAGCTTTCTGACCTCTACGCTATTTTCTTTGAAAATACCTTCATAAATACACTCAGAAGTATGTTTTTCCAGCTCCTTGGGAATCCCTCAGTCTAGTCGAACTGAAATCCCAAGTTAGACACCATATACTGTCATAACAAAATGTTACAGACCGGGTGACTTAAACAGCATCAATTTATTTTCTTATGGTTCTTGAGTCAAAAAGTCAGTCCCAGATCAAGATGTCAGCAGATTTGGCCTCTTCTGAGTCCTCTCCCCTCTTCAGGACTTCTTTCTGTACTTAAATGGTCCTAATCTCCTCTCATTGTGAGGACACCAGGCATATTGGATTAAGGCACATGCGTTTGACCTCATTTTGCCTTAATAACCTGAAGGCCTTCTCTTCAAATACAATTACATTCTAAAATACCAGGAGTTAGGAGTTCTACATGAGTTGGAGTGGGGATGCTGCAATTCAGTCAATAACAAGTAGAAATACAATTCCTATTTTTATTATTACCTTTATGCTCCATTTAGGATCTTTCTTGTCTAGGCCAATCATGTACTATTTGGACCTGAGCAAAACTCCAGAAAGTGGTGACATGTCCTTTGACCCTTTCCCAGCATCCTTCCAACTCTTTCATCAATACATACTTACTAAACACATACCCTGTCCCAAGGATGCAGGATATTGTCCTAAAAAAAGTGCAGTCAGAAGTTCCGTGTCCCAGACATTACATGATTTTTGGCACCTTTGCCATCATGAACAGTGTCTTGGATCTGTTTGAGAGCTCCTTTCAAGAAAGAATGGCTGTTCACCTAGGTGTGGTAGGCACTGTACCAGGTACTGACAGTGAAATTTATGAGCAAAACAGGGCTCTGCTTTCAAGGAGCTCTTGGGGATTTGGTTCAGCATATTCAATCACATAAATACGTCCTGATGCACCAGTGGGTGCTAATATATTTCTCAAGGCAGCTTGTGTCTTTTGGAAACCTGGCAGTTCAAAGGAGAAGGCATAGTGGAACTTTAGGCAGAGTGACTGGCCTATATGGGATTTATCTTTTAGCGTGTAAGCTCAAGAAGTATACATTGTTTAATATCTTTCTAGTGTGGGGCATCTTGGTTGATACATAAAGATGCTTATCAAATATTTGTGGGATGAATAGATGGATCCCAACCTATGTTGTTTAGAACTTTTAAAAAATCTAATATAGTAGTCAGTTGCAGCTATTTATATTTAAATTAAAAGTTAAGTAAAATTAATTTTTATTGTTAAATGTATTACTCATTTAGTACTTAGTTTATTACAAAAATGAAAAATCAGTTTTCTCAGTCACACTAGCCACACCTAGTAACCACATGTTGGACAGCACAGTTAGAGATGCAAAAGTCTCTATCATCACAGAAAAAAGACTGAACAACAATGGTTCTCAAACAGAAGCAAATTGATTCTCAAGGGCATTTGACAGTAGTTGGAGATACTTCTCATAGTCACAGCTTAGGGGCTGCTATAGGTACCCAGTTGATAAAGGTTAAGGACTCTGCTCAATATCACACAGTTGCAAGGGACAGATTCCCAAAACAGTAGTGCCCGCATATGATCTAAATGATTCCTCTTCAGAAGGGCTGGTCCCCAGGTTCTGAAGCAATTTGTATTTACATGAGATTATGCTGCTAATTCATGGGCAATAGCTCACATATCTATAAAACTCAGCAATTCATAAAGTGGAATTATCCTAGGTAATCCTTCTAGCTCTGGGAGATAATTAGGGCCAGAACCACTCCCTCTTTGTAGGGAAAAAAAAAAAAAGAGCAAGGCTCAGAGATATTATGTGTGTCAGAGAGAAGAGGAATAGAACTCAAGTATACAAGTTATGAAGAAGCTGGGGTGTTTTCTTTTCTCAGTTAAGGAAGGATTTTCTAACCACAAGAGTTTTCTAAAAGTGGGAAGAGGATTTCTCTCCTGTTAAAGATATTCCAACTAAGATTACTCCCTGTGGCTGTGTTTTCCCCTCAGAGTTCCATGGAGTACTATTAGCCAGCTAGACCAGAGAACAAAAGTTCTGTGGCCAGAAATTTTTCAAAAGGCTGTTCTTTCACACTGCACTGAATATATTAAAGGGTCTGAAAATCCTGCGGTAATAAAATGTAGGTTTTTATTTTTTATTCTAGTGTTTCTCATTCCCATTTGGGTACACAGTCCCATCTTGATTCCATGATGGAAGAGTGAGCAACTTTTCATTTTGGGAGAACCAGTGTTTGACAGAGCAAATTTTGGGAGCATGGTCAGACGTAGAACCTAATGTCAAATAATTCCTGTGTCCCTTGGTATCTCTGCTTTCTGTTACTATCTGGGTAACCAGGAGAGTTTTCAAGCCCTGGTGTGTATAGAGAGGCATTTAGAGTATCCGGATTTAGACTAAATGACTTACCCTTGGCCACACAGCTAGAGTGCACCACTTTAGAGTTTGGCCAGCATGGATTTATGATTTTCTTCTTTCTGTCTCTAGAGAGTCTATTTGGATTAGTATGACATCTTTCTCCTCAAAAGTCTGAATCAGATACAATGCGCTCAATTCATCGGCCTGATGCCACACGCCCTGGGAGAATTACATCACTACCTTGTTTAGAATAATCACCATGGCAACTGTGGCAGCTCTTACATGGATGAAATGGCTCCCATGCAGCAGAGAATGGGTGCTACCTCACCTGAAAGAGGGACAAGGTAGTGAGCTTCCACTGATAAGGACCACTAGCTTTCGTGTCTGGTGATAATCGAGTACATGTGTTAGTAGGCAATTCAGAGTTCCCAAGACTCAGCTGAGGAAAGATCCTTGCAAATTTACCATTTATTTGTTTGTTTTTTTGTTTTTATTCATCTCTGTTTCCTGCTTAACTTAACTCCAACCAAATGCCAACATAGAGAGATGATCTAGGGTATCCAACTGTATGTAGAAAGAAAGAGGATGTGATGTGATAAGGAAAGAGAGAGTCTCTAGGTAATAAATTGGAGTTTGCTATGTTTTTCAAAGTTTTAGGCCCTTACTATTCATCTGAGAGATTTTAGGCAGCTCCATAGATACAAAATGAAACATCATGGAATCACACAGTGAGAAGGCAATTGCCCTTTAAATTCACTTCCTTTCCAATTGTTAGTGTCACCTCAGTTCGGGAGCTGCCGTTTTTTAACATCTCTCAACACTTGTTAATCTTCCTTCCTTAACAAAAGAGGGAGCAGGTGTGAGACTCAGAGCCTGGGGCAGGTAACAGTGTATGGCTGGAATTTAATAATGTTCCCTTGTTTTCATCAAATCTGTTTTTAAGGCTATCTTCTACTTATGAAGGAAACACTAATTTTCCATTTTCAATAGTGATAAGTGGTCTCCTTTTTAATTAAATCTATTAAGTTAAAAGGCAAGTCAATTTCAAGAATAATGATAAGCAAATCACCATATAAGAAATGCTGGTGTAAATGAACTGGAATCAGATTGGGTCTTATGTGAGCATCTGAGGTTTGGGGAACATGTGGGAGATAGGGCCTGGGAGAAAGCAAACAGGTGATGTGGCAGCTCCGTCAAGGTTGTTGTCTTGAGCAAGGTTTTGACTGTGAATTTGTAATCTGTTATGTGGAATTAATTTCTTATCTTACATGGTCAATATGAAATAATCATACAAGGCGCATAGCAGGGGTTCAAAAAGTTGCAACTGTCACTGTGCTTATTTTGCAACTAACCTATCAATTTGTATACATGCTGCTCCTAAGTCTGGACTCCAAGTCTGGAATATAGCAACCTTTCTGTGATCAAAATCACATAGCAACATTTCTTGAGTATCTGTTCCAAGTCTTAGATGTATATTATCTCAGGATTTGGTGAGGCAGGAAATGTTATTATTCCATTGTACAGATGATACATAGGGAGGTAAAAGCTTACCAAGAGTCACACATCTAGGAAGTGGAAGAGGCAGGTCTCGAACACAGGCAATCTATTTCTAGCATACATGTCCTTAACCGTACTCAGATACTAGAAATGTCTACACTTTGTAAATCCACAGTAAGTTTTTATCATTGATGATAAGGTTGATTATATTAGTTATTGGTTAAAAAGGACATAAGCCACACAAAGTGGCACCAGTAATAAAGATAGGCTATGTTGGTTCTCATACGTGAATAGTCAAATGGCATTAGGTCAAGGTGGATGTATAGGAGCTTAAGCAATTCCATCCCTCTGTTCATTTATTGGCACTAATTCCATTCCTAGATAATCTCCACTCCTGGTGACAAGAAGGCTGCCAGAGCACCATAGTTTTATCCTTCTTAGTAACCTCTAGCCACAAAAAAAAAAATCTTTTTTCAGTGGTTTTAATACAAGTTCCTGAAGTGAATCTCACTGGCTCTGACTGGCCTGGTTTGGATAGGTGTCTATCTGTGAGTCAGTCACTATCTGGGGGCATCTGATGCTTTGCATGACCAGGACTGAACCATGTGCTTATCCGTGGAGCTGGGAAGAAGCCACTTCTGCCTGAATCAGATGGATTGATGTAGTGGAGAAGGGTGTGGACCCTCAGAGAAGAGTCTACTGCTCACTATAACAAGAGAGAATGGATGTTCCGCAGGGAAAACAATGCCCATGGGAAATTTTATTTAACAATCTTTATTGAGAAGTTAGAAGTCTTCACAGGAGGTAGCAGACAGAATTCACCACTTTTCTCCCACCAGGCTGTCATGTTACAATGGAAAACTCCAGAAACTGCAGGGGGTCTCGGTGTCTTCACTGGTAACCTTGAACAGTAACTGCTTTGCCACACACCGGGAAAGACTGTTTTAAAGAGCACATGTGAAAGTGTTATTTATGAGTATGATTAACATTGTGAGTTCCCCCCCTCTGGAGTTTCCATAAAAATTTTAGTCCAGGTTCTTTTCCAAGTGGCTAGTACCGCTGACAAATTCCAGTTTAGCCAATGCCTCCTGGAGTTATAAGACCCGCCTTTATCACCCATCTCCACACACCACCAGGCACAAAGTGCTACACATTTGGTGTACACTCAATAGCAGAAGACACACTGTGTGCCAAGTACTGCACTATTTTGCATGTAACACCTCATTTAGTTGTTCTGATGACCCCTTGTTTGTCTTGGGTAATAGGAAGAAGGGTGTATAACACCCAAGAAACAAGTTGGAATCTGGAGAGCTGAGTTAAAATTGTAATTCTGCATCTAATAGCAGAAGGACCATGCATGGCCTATCACAACCTCTCTGAACATCAGCTTCTTCATCTAAAGTGGGAAGAACACTGAAACTATCAGGGAGGACTCAAGGAGATAAAACGTGTGAGGTACTTGGCCACAAGCATCGCATCTAATGGGCACCTGTGCAAGGTGACACAGGTAGGCTCTATCTGCTTCCAGGATCCATGCCACACTGCATATCAGAAACATCCCCTCTTTTGGGGCACCTAGGGGCATCCTTTAATGTCCAGAATTTGCAGGGTCTCTCAGCCCCTTCAGTCTATTCAGATCTACTCTGCACACCCAGGCTACAAATTGCCTGCTGCAGTGTCCTGAAATAACTCTGCTTTTCCGGCCAGCCCCCCTCCCTCCCTCCCTCCCTCCCACCAGGCCCAGAATAGCCACATACATCATGGCTCCAAAAGAGTCTGCAGGATGCTCCCTCCCCTTTGATAATAGCTCAGCTTTGTCTAAGTACTGGCATAACCAAGGCCACTGTGCCTGGTGCAGCCACAATGAAGCTTAGGTATGCTATGCTGTCATATAGAGATGTCATTTGATGTTACTTGCAAGATGTCACCTTCGTTATACCTGGATGAGGGGTGATAATACAGCTGATGTTATCTCACCTTGCTGATGGATAAACTAAAAGGCTAGTGACAGCGCTGTAATGCTGGTTTTATTCCTGAGACTTTAGCACTTATTAAGAGCTCACATCCCTTGCCTTACTTCTAATTTCCTTGCTGTGGTCTTCAGGTCTTTCAAGACCTGTTCCCTGCCAACTTCTCTTACCTTCCTCCTATCTTCTTACTCACCATTTTACTCAAGTCCTTCTTGCCTCTTTTTAGTTCTTTCTCTTTTTGAGCTCTGTTTCCTGCCACAGGGCCTTTGTGCATGCTTTTCCTACTATTCTTACGCAGGCCTCCCTTGAGTAACTATTTCCTTCCTGCAATCCAGATTTCAAGAAAAATCTCTCCTATTTTCTGCTCTTACTTCCTTTGTTACAAATATCACAAATTACGATTTCACACTTTTTTGGAACACTTCTATCTTTAATGTCTGCCCCCCTTATGATACATTGTGAGGTTCACTAGAATAGCAACCTGCCTGTCTCATTTACTAAGATTTACCCAGAACTCAGATTACCCAGTTTCTGGGTCATAGAAGGAGTTTATTAAATACTTTGGAAGGAAAACCAGATCCACAACAAATGACCATGAGATACTATACATACACAGTAAGCATCATTTCCATTCTACAATGATTAGCTAGAAGCACAAAGTATGAGAAGATTTCCTAAAGTCATTCTCAAAGCTGAAGACATCAGAAATAAAAACCCAGACCTCTAATCTCTTGGGCCACAGTCCTTTTTGTCACTCACAGCTGCCTTTAGAACAAGGACACAAAACAATGATCATCCCAGAGTGATGCATGATATAGGAATGATATAGGACCTCCAAATGACATAGGGGAAATATTATAATTCCCAACCTGCTAGATGTACAATGTGTTGAGCTCACATTCCCCAAAATCAAAGAATGAATTCTAAGGAACAACAGAGGTTAAGAGTAGGAAATATTTATTGAGGGACAGATAGCTTCTGTCTAGGACAGAGAGAAGGGGACCCAAAAAGTGGACTGCCAAGGACCCCACTTTTCAGGGGAGGTTTTGTAGAGCACAATCACATGGATACAATGTGTGTTAAAGCTATGATCAGCCAATAAGATTATAAGCATGGTTGCTTAGGTAATATCAACCCAATGGGGAAGCAAGTCATATAGTAAGTACTTATGGAAGGAACAAAGAACTTTTCAGTAAGGGATGGGTCCAAGGCTCTTGGTCGCCCATTGAGGTGACTGATATCTATCTAGACGTTATTAGACCAGATATTACTGCTTATTTTGGGTCTGGTTATTCCGTCTTTATCTTGAGGCCTGGCCTCCAACAGATGCACCTCTGGCCACAGTTGTAATGAGTTTTCGTCTTTGCACTGATTGTCTCAAGGGCCCAGCCCTATCTTACTGCCTATAATATTTCAACCTAACTTAGCTCTCTATAATAATGCCAAAAAGGAGGTCTCCTAGAAAGTATACTCTGGGATGATTCTTAACCTATGGATCAGCAGTCACTGCAGAAGAACATGGAGAAGGGTTTTCCAAGCAGAAGGGAAGAGAATAAGCAAAGCTTCTAACTGCATAGCAAACACTAGGCCAATGATGAGTATTTTCTTGATTTCTTGTTTGTCCATTTACTTATATGTACCATATTTACTCAGCCTTGACTATGTAGCGGATGTTCTGCAGGCTTGTGGAATACACAGGATTAACAATCACACTTATACACTGATGTTACTTTTTTGGGGGGGGTACTGGGGATTGAACTCAGGGCCTTGGCACTGAGCTACATCATCTGCCTGTACTTTTATTCTGTTTTTAAATTTTGAGACAGGGTCTTGCTAAGTTGCTAAAATGCCCAGGTTGGGCTTAAACCTGCCACAGCCTCCCAGAGTGCTGGGATTACAGACATGTGCCACCCTGCCTGGCTCTAATTTTTAAACAAAGTAATTCATAAATATAAAGATTAACTACTCATTAACAAATCCTAAAGATTAACAATAATTACTCCATCTTTACTGAGCTCATGTTATGTCCCAGATGCTGTGTTAAGTGCCTTCTATGGAACATCTCATTTTTAACCTTCACAACAATAAAATGCATGCCCACTGGGACTGGAATGGGAGGTGTAACCATTCTACAGAGAGGTAAGATGGGGTTTTTCACAGGTCACACAGCCCACAGATAGCAAAGCTGAAACTGGAATCCAGGTAGTTTGAGTCAAAAGCCTAACTTCACAAGCTATTGGTCACCTTGATCTTTCTATACCTCTATTATGGACAGGGTGCATCATAGGACAAGTTTCCAGGAATGACATGAGCACCCCTTGGAAGTATGAGCTAGTGTCAGAAATCTCTTGTCCTCCTCATTTTGTATGATGCTTATTGGAGCTGTATACACCCCAACCACTGTCTCTTCTCCCTGGAACACACCCTCCAGTCTCATCATCTTGCCTTTCCCTCCCTCTCTCCTACGTTTTTATTCCAGAGGCATTGTTCCCCCAAACACCCTTCAACTTCCCTTTGAGGTTGTCCCTGCCCTGAGCAACCACATTTGGTACCATGCACCCCCCTCTGCAGTTGTCTTTGACATTCGCCAAGCTCTACAGTGGAGAGGTCTGTACTCACTCTCCTCCACAGCAGCAGAGCCAGACGAAAATGTTGCCTTCGAATCCTGCAATTACCACTCCTCTAGATTGCAGCTATTTAACTGTAGACACCTCCGCCCAGCCCTCTTCGTGCCCAGCAAGCTCAAGGCCTGTGAACAACAGAGCAGCAATTCAGGCCTGTTGGGGAGTCCTCAGCCCTGTAGCCCCTTCTCTTTGGGTGTTGGCTTAAGAAACATTGACTCTATCTTTCTCTGTTCATGCTCCTCTTTTTTACTTCACACTTAGCCCCTCACCAACTCTGCTGAAGAGGCTCAGAGTGATGTTTGTTTGTTCATTGCTTTATTTATTCACCCTTCGTGACAGGTGCTGAGCTATCCTGGTACAATTACCAGATATAAACTGTTTGTCTTTCCCTGGGTGATGAGGTGCCAAAAGATGCAAATTTATTGAGGACTAGGAAACCAGTTTGCAAAAGAAGTACTGATTAGGATAAAACTTGAGATATAAGCAGGAGTTGGCTGGGGAAAGAAGAGTGGAAAGTATCCCTGGTACATGTAAACAGTGAGATGAGAAGGGGCTGGCCCACCAAGGGAAATAACACCTCGGAGTGAGTGTGGGATAGACATTGGGAAGAGAAAGAGAGGGAGGTGGGGAGGTAGGAAGGGAACGTGCTTTCTCTACACCATAAAGGATATTATCTTGTCTTAAAGGCAATGGGGAGCCATCGAAGGTTTTAAGTAGAGGCCATCTTCTCCATGTCTCATGTAGATCCTAACCTGGCTCTTAACCACTTTAGTATACCTTTCTATCAGGAGATCTTTGTTTACTACCAAGTCAGATCTGGGTAGTCAAAGACTATCCTCCATCTTACTCCAACTGATTAAGACAGATTCTAAAACTGAAGTGTCTAGAATCTCTAGGGGAGAGGAGAGAGGGTACAGGGTCTCTTCATGTTGGAATTAAAGGAATATTTTTACCCACCAGTACATAAGCCAGTTCTCTGCTGCATGCCAGCCCAACTCCCTGCTGCTGAGGAACCGGGTGGGAGTCATGAGGTCTGGTCAAGGTCCTGCCCCCACCCACTTTGTGACTTTGTGTGGATTTAATTCACTTTCCAGATCTCAGATTCTCCATCTAGAGGATGAAGTCACGGGAGGCTCTTTCATATTTGCTATTCCACTGGCATAATGGGTATTCAAGGAAATTGAAATGTTATCTGATCACACTAGGACCCCAAAACACCCTGCACATCAGTCCATGATGAATAAAACTTTCTCCCTCTCCTTGGAATTACTGATATTGGTAGAGAAGAAACAGAAGAAAAAAAGCAAAAAGAAAAACAGAAATTTTCCAGGATTTCCCAAGAGAATCGTGGATGTAAAGGAGAAACTGATGTTGATGCAGTGCTCCCATAGTGCAGCGTGAAACACTCAGGGACATTTTGCCATGCAGCCATGCAAGCATTCTGAAACAGTTACATGGATGACTCGTGTATGTACCTTTACATACACATGTATTCATCCATTTACCCAGATTTCCTGAGGATCTTTCTTGTACCTCAAATGTCCTTTATAAGGGCTAGATGTCTGTCAGCATTCTGCAGGAATTGGTGGAATTCATTTATTATCTGCAATCTTTTTAACAAGATCTCCTCTCAAGTATGGTCAAAGGAACATAAGAATAAGAACAAACACTTCAGCTGTGTAACATTTGGCCCTCCTTTCCATGCCAGGTCCTCCACATCTTACATTGCAAGCTCCACAGCTTGCTCAAAGACATAATGACCTCTAAGACAGTCTTCCAGCATGAGATCAGCTCACCACTGCACTTATCAACATCTTATCACCCAACTTATAGTGTGGACGGGAGGAAGGAACATAACCTTCACTTGCCAATTAAATCCCAGTTACTGGTTAATTTACTGTAAGAATGGAGCCCTGAATCTATAATTTCACTTTCCCATTTCCTCTTTTAAGATACCTTGCTTCTTGATCTCTTCCAAGCGTGGCTACTCCCTCCCTACACCTCTTAATGTGGAATGTGTGTGTGCATGCACGTGCAACAGTATGTACGGCAGGTCTGTGTACTTAGTGGCAGGAAAGTCCTTGAAGGTTGAAGGGATAAATAATGGAAGGCAAACAACCGCCACCCTGTCAAACCCCAGACCGGAAATTCTTCAAGATGGACACAAAAATAGCAATGTTTCCTGCATGTTAATTAACTTCTTCCAAGGGTAAGGGGAGAATGTCCTTGAGATCTGGAGGTTAGAAAAGAAAAAAAGTGCAGCCCTGCGTGTGTGCACTTGGGTGTGTGGGCAGAACTTCCGCTCAGAACCAGGGGCTTTGCTGATTCATGTCCCTCAGAGAGAGCTTCAGCACCGAGGACAGCAGCCACTGATTAAATGGCTCAAGCTGCAGGGCTCCAAATATGAAAGGACTACCTGGCCACAGTTCTAGCATCCTGACCGAATGAATTTATTGGTTACATCATCTTTCCAGGGACCCTCAATTCATGGAATATGTACATCTGAAATGTATGTAAATGGATATTTTACAATGTGATCAATTCACAAGCACATTTATTTATTTCCAATAAATCTTACAGGAGGTTGAAATAGGAATCCTGAAGATTTGACTGTGGTTTCTGGGGGGAAAAATGCATCTGAGACAGTTTAACTTAGTGATTAAGAGAATCATAGGGATACACGGGTTTATTGGCTCTCTCAGAGTTTTGGACCAGGTATTTGAGGTGCTGACTTGTGCCTTTATAGGCATTTTCTAGAATCTCTGGCTTCTACCCACTATGTTCCTATTGTGTTTCCTCAGTTGTGACAACCAAAATTGTCTCCAAACATTGCTTAATTCCCCCTAGGACTAAAATTTTTCACTTCCATTAAGTATCTATGGAATAGATGTATTTGGAATTGAATCCTGGTTCTGCCATTTATTAACAGAACTGGGCAAATGGCTTACCTTATCTATGACTATGCTTTATCATCTGCAAAATGAAGACAATATTGACACTACCTTATGGGGTTACTTTATAAATCAAATAAAATATTTCTTGTCAAACTATTTATCATAGTTGCAGGTACCTTGGAACCCTTAAATAAATGCTGGTGCCATCAATAAGGTTATTAGGATCGTTGTTGTCACCATCACCATTTCAGCCTGTCACGTTTCATATAATGCATTTAGAAGATGTTCCTGGTATCTGCCAAGTATTTGGCATTCTTTTGGATAATAGATGTTCAAAACTGTACATGCCATAGTCTTCTTCTCTGAAGAACTAAAAGTTCCAGATTTGATCTCATGGTTATAAATGCATGTGATTCTCACAGCAACGCATGCTTGAGACTTTATTCTGTGTGTTCCAGTAAGAATGGGCTACAGTAACAGCCAAGCCCCAAAAGTCAGAACTTTAAAACAACAAAGATTTCTTTTCCTGCTTATTTTCTATGTTCATCGTAAGTTGACCAGACACTCTGCTCTATGTTGTCCTCTCTCAAGGGCCCAAAACTGAAGAAATCTTTACCATCTACAGTGTCTGCTTTGACTAGAGAAGGAAGGAAGAGTAAATGGTGAATCACATACTTGCCTTTAAAGCTTCTATCCAGAATGTACATGCATTTAATTCTATTCATTTTTTGTTAGTCAAAAGAAGTCATGGCACCGCGCTTAAATTCAAAGGGAGAGAGTATGTGCAATCTCACTATATGGCTGGAAGGAGAACCAGGATGTTATCAGCCCTAATAACCTCTACACAACCATTTCACCAGTGCTACTGAAATGTGCCATGCTATTGGGATATAACACATTGTGATGACCTGCTTAAAACATCACGGGAAGAACTCATGTTTTACATAAGAAAACAAGGAGCAAAACATTACCCCCACATCTGGTGATCTTATTATCTTCCAAAAATAATTAACAAGAAAATTTTAATAGGAGCAGGGTGAGACCAACTCCACTAATTTACAACTCTAATAGGAATAATCCACATCAAGACACCATTAACCATTTCATATTGGCTTCCAATGGCCCCATTATTAATTCAATTCTAAAGTGATCTCTCTCATTCCCAAGGGGTATATCCTAGTAACTACATCCTTATAATACTCTTATTTGATTAAAATTTAACAAGCTATGTTATTGGCAAATAAGCTATTTATTTCAGTGCTGTTTCCAATGCCAAAAGGAATGTTTCAAACAAAGGAATGGAATTGACACACTAAAGAGATTGTCATTAATAATTTACAATAGCCAAAACACACACACACTTTCTTTCCAGTGATGGCATTAGAGTATAAAAAGTCAGAGAAGTCAGGCAAAGTCTTCTGGTTTCCTATTTATTAAAAGGGTGGAAACTAAGAAATTGAACTTTAGCTTACATGTGGTAGTGGAAAAATGTTTTTTAAAACCTAGCCATAACTTTGCTATTAACTTGTTATGTGACCTTGGGCAACCCACTTAACCTTTGTAGGCTTGTTTCTTTCTGTTTAAAATGAAACTAAGTAAAGTTTGTTTTTTTAAAGCTTAGGGTTTTGTCAGGATAAAATGAAAGAGGTAAGCATATTTTGAAAAGCAGATTATAAGTTATAAATTCATGTATCATTTGATAAGTATTTCTTTCTCTTCCTTGTTCCTCAACCAAACACCGTTTTATCTTACAGAAATTTGTGGCAAAAAGGGTTTGTTTTTCCCTTGTCTTTTTGGGTCTGTATTCTCAGAGAAAACTCCAAAGTTTGGTTTCAGCTGATAATGAAGACATTGATCTAAGCAAATTGCTGGATGAACCCTTAGGTCTCTTGTTTTACAAGTAATGACAATGGATTTATTTAGCATTTATCTAATATATACCAGGAATCAGGTCAAGCTCTTTATAGATTGTGTATTGTTTTACAACCCCCACCCCATGAGGTGGATACTGTTAACATTCCCATTTTCTAGAGAAAATTGAGGTTCGCAGAATTACATTAGTTGTTCATGCCATCCAGTAGAAAAGTAGTAGCTCAAGCAATCAGGCTGCTATCTTAGATCTGTCTGGCTCCAAATCCTCCATACTCACCACCTCTCTTTTGGTCCTGTTTTGGTTATCTGAGGACATGCTGTTCTGAGTTGTCATCTGTCTGCCCCTATCAATAGTGTGGGCAGCTCTGAGAAAGTCAGAACACCTTTCTGAAACATGGAAACATCAACTAATTTGGATTCTAGAGGGCATGAGTGTCATAGTCATTTGACTGAGGGTTTTTCCCTAATTTAAGGTACTTGAATTTTCTGTGCCTAAGATAGTTTGTCCTAATACCAGTGACAGTTTCTAAATCACATAATAGGGGTTTTAAAAAAATCAGTAGAGAGGAGGCTGGATGAATGGATGGATGGATGGATAATTGTAAATAAATGAATTAATGAAGAGATTTCCCACTTAATAAGTAGACAAGCTGATTTAACAACTGCGAAGAAATAGCCTCCAATTTTTGTCTGTTTTGAAATCTTACTTGACAAAGAGTAACCCTCCATATGCCCTGCCAAATTTGTGTTATTATTCACCAATATTAACTACTTTTTACTGTAGTGGCCTCGGGCTTATTCATTAAGATACCATTTTTAGTCTCAGTTCTAATGTGTTGTTGCCCAAGTGCTAGATGAAGGTTTTTCTGGATAATAATAGCAAAGGTTGTTATTTACTGGGCCTCTTCGATGTTCCACATTCAGTAATAAGCTTTTTATTTGATTTACTGTGAATGCATAGCAAGCTTGTAATGTTGATATTACTGGTCCCATTTGACAGATGGAAAAAGAAATCCTGACTGTTAGAGAGGTAATCTAATTCTAACTAGGCTAAATAGGGTCAGCAACTAGATTCAGGTGTAAGTGAATGTGGCTACCAACTGGGTACTTTTTACCTTCCTCTAATTGGGTCAGAAAATGTGTTCTCCATGTCTGCAAAATCAGCCTCACCTGGGGGCTTGTTAGAGCTACAAGTTTTTGAATCTCAGTCAGACTTACCAAGTCAGAATCTCCAGGAGTGGGACCTGGCAATCTGGGCTAGAACAAGCCCTCCAGGTGTTTTTGAGGGATACTACGGTTTGAGAACTGCTGCACTAATCAAGAAAGTTTGGTTCTTTAGGTCTACAAAGATGCGTTTATACTAAATCATCCATACTGCTGCCTGATGTTACTTGTGACCAGGAGAGTTGACTGGACACAGGGAAGAAACTTGTGCCAGGAACAAATTATATGGCCCTCTCTTTCTCTTTAATAAACCATCAACCCTTGTCAAAATCCCTGAAAGGACCTCCTATCTGCCTCCGTACAACTAGTTCTGTATATTTCCAGAGGGGTCTTTCATTTAAGTGGTCCTGGACATGTCACTCTCCTGCTTTCTAATCATTAGTGGTTTCCCACATCTCTCAGAGTGGAGTGCAAATACCTACCCATGGCCTCCAGGCTGTGTGCAAAGTCAGCTCCTGCCTGCCCTTTCAGTCTCATCTCACAATGCTCTACTTACCTTTTCCCATCCATTTTGTACCCTCACTCAATACTATCTGGCTTCCTTTATGGTTCTTCTGTATAAGTATATATATTTTCTACCTTTCATTAGATAGTAACTTTCATAAGGTCAGAACAATATCTGTTTTTCTCAACAGTTTATTCCCAGTGCCTAATATCATGCATACTTGATACATAGAGAGTGCTAAATAACATTTATACACATAAGATCTTGGACATCAGTATTTCCTAGCATATGAGGAGTGATCAAAATTTACAGTGAATGTTTAAATTTTAAGTGTTATTTCACTCATTAGCCCCCTCCAAATCTTTCCACTTCTTTCAAACATATTTATCTCATCACTCTTGCTACTTCCTGAAGCAGTTCTGGAAGTCCTATTTTGTGAGGGTCTTTACGAGGTATGATCAAAAATGAGTTGCCGAATGCCATGTAATGGAAAGGCAGGCTCAAAAATGATGTTTCTTCGTTCACCTTCTTCACCAGACCTGGCACGTTCAGCCTTCTGCCTCTTTCTCAAAGTCAAAATGACCATGAAATATAAATATTTTAAGGTAATTCAGGACACTGAGGTGGTCACAATAGCACAACTAGAAACAATCATGAAAGAAGACTTTCAGGCCTGCTTCAGAAAGTGACAAGAATGATGCAATAAGTGCACTTTAAGTGTGGGAGAGTGCATTATTTTGAGGGAGATTAATGGCGATATGTCTTTTATTGTAATAATTTAAAAAAAGTTTAAACATTCACTGTATTTTTTTAATCACATCTTCTATATCCTCCTAGAACCACTCTGGCATGATTTGTTACTCTTCTGTGGGTTTAGATCAGATCTTGGGCTTTAGGAGCTACAAGTTCTGAATTGGAATCTTAGCTTCTTCGTCCATGCACTATGATCTTGGGTTTGTGATTTGTCTCTCTGAGACTTGATTATCATACCTGTAGAGTGGAAGTGGCAGAGTACTTGGAGAGATAAAGTGAGATGATACATATCTCACTCTTAGCATGATGCCTACCATATTAGGTCTTCCAGTGCCTTTTTCTTAAATCTGACCTCCCCAGCTGTACTGCTAGTTCTTCAAGCTTCTGGTGGCATATACCTTACCTAGCAGATGTTCACAGAATACAAATCCACTGCAGATATCCTCACAGGGACAGAGTTCAGGATAGTGGCTGAATAGCCTGGTCATTATATACCAAGCTCCAGAGTCAGTCTGGGAAATTCACAATTCCTCCACCTCCTAGCTGTGTGAGTTGGTTATGTTTTTGACTTTCGCCATGCTTCAGTTTTCTTACCTGTAATCCCTCAATAGTGACAGAGGGCCTATGTCGGAACTGGGGCAAGGATCAAAGGCATGTGATGGTAAGTGCTGAACCCTTGTTAGTTCTCATCAGTGCCATAACCATTATCATCACTCTTGTAACCCAGCCTGGGAGCCAGAGGACATAGAAGAAATCAAAAGCAAGTTTTGTGCAGAATGTTGCCACAGCCAAATTCTCCCTTTCCCTTCTACTTGTTTTTCCTTCTGTTGCTTTTCTATACTGGCATTTCTGAAAGCACGGAAGAGGATAAGCAGCCGCGGCAAGGGCAGGAGCCTCACGTGAACTCCACTTTCTTTTCCTTTTTTGTGTGTACAAAATCACCTTGAAGAGCTTGGGCTGTTTCCATGGAGTTGGGAGTTTTAGATATTTATCTCCCATCTGGTGGACCCCTGGGCTCAGTAATCCACATTCGGTATTCCGTAGAGCTTCTATCACAGCGGCTCAGAACTGCCTCTTTCCAAACACCCGCTGTGGAAGTGTCCGGAACAGCTGATGGATTTCCAAAACCTGGAGATAAAATGGCACCTGTTCCTGTTAATTGATCCTAAAAGAAATGGAAAGCTTAGAAACAGAGAAGAGGAAATGGTGGGGAGAAACAAGAAGGTCTGGAGTCTGGCAGGAATCTCTAAGGGAACTATGCGGAATGGGCAGGCAGGAACTGATGATTTGGGGATTTCCTGGTTCTTATTTTGAACCCTTCCCTGAAGGATATATTCTGGGGTGTCTTTTTTTCACCCTATGTGGAATTGAGGTGCTGGGAATCTGGGGGTCTGTAGTGAGGCCGAAGAAGTAATTCAAAGTGGCTGACAGAGAAAATCAGGAACATAACTGTTGGACTTAGAAAGATAACCTTGAGGGAAGTTTAAGGCAAGGCAAAAATAGAACCAGGAGAGCCCCAAAGAGTAAAATCGACATTGAAGGCAATGTAGAGCAGAACAGAGGGTGCAAAGTGGGCTGTGTGGCCTGTTATCACCAGACCCCAGCCCTAACTGGGCACTAGGACTGCCTGCAGAGCTTTCCATAAATATGGATGCTGGAGTCCACCCCTCTACCACCATGTCCCATTAGATTAGAATCCCAAGGGTTGGACAAGAAATCTATATCTGTGGGAAGGCCCCTGTGATTCTAAAGCAGCCCAGCCAGCTTGGGTTGTGGGCATACACTAGGAAACCATGGATTTAGACGATTGAAACATAATCCCAGCAGCTGGAAACCACAGCATCAGCCTCAGGACACTTTCCAAACCTTATCTAGGTTGAGTCAACATTCTGAAACCAGAAGGCCCATGGGAGAAAGGAGGAAGTGGGTGACTGGGGGCATCCTCCTTGTAAGGAACAAGAGTACATCGGTGCTAATGTGTGTGGCAATTCCTGGAGCAGTCCTCTAGCCAATGAGATGTAAATCTACCCTTGGAAACAACAGAAAAAGAGAGTGCAGTTTCCCAGACCAGTTACATAGAGGCCCACTTAATTTTTTGAGATTTCCTAGAATGTGAAGGCTATACCAAGTTACTGATTATCACTGATGGGCAGGCTGAGGTCAGGTGTGGCTAGGTCTGTGCATTTCCAATATTTGTTTTAATTGAAGAAGCAGCCTTTAATCCAGAGCATTGCAAACTTACATTTTTACCAGGATCATGGAGGCGCCATAAATAGGTGAAGAGAGCCAATTGGGAGCCAAGGTAAGGTAGGGGGACCCTGTTCTCTAGAGTCAGCTGATAACATAGCTGTCTTGGGAGAGGAAGACAAATCCTGTGTCTCCAGTTTTGATCTTTCTTAAAACTAAAATTCACAAAAGAAGTGCCTGAGTTGAAATGTTGGCAATGAAGTTAAGGATGGTAAAGTATTCTGTAGAACAAGAAAAATGTGTCTTCAGGCACTTTCCTTCCAGGAGCTTCTATGCACAGGGTAGGGGGAAAAAAATCTGGCTGCTTTCTAAATGAATAGGCTTTCCAAGCAACTTGTTCACTCAATGTCTGTTTATTGGGCTAAGTGCTACTCTAAGCAGGAGGGATTTAGTTATGGACAAGATGGACCACAGCCCTTAGGCATCGATGCTTCGGATTTTAGCAATGAGGAGTCTGACTGCCCACCTGTGTCTGCAGTTTCCAAATTGTGTTCCATGGAGCTATCTCAGGGCTTGTCTGAGTGGCCAGGGATCCAAAATTACCACTACTACTTTAAGCAGAGGAGCTCCATTTTTATCTGTTCTGTGTAGGGAAGGTATTAGATGCCCTCCAGTTCTACAAGTAGTATAACTAAAGCCTCAGAATATGATGGAATATATCCTAGGTCACATACAAGTAGCTGGTCACCAAGCCAGCCTGAAGAATGCCTTCTCTTGGCTTCATAAGAGCTCCAATGGGTGAGGAATAGCTACATTCATTCCTATTTGGGCCATATGTTCTTATGGTCCAAAGCCTCCTGGGGTCTGCCTTATGCCATGTCTTTGCCATACCTGAAATGAGAACCAGATGATGAGAGATTCAACGAGGAGTCTTGGAACTGACCGAGCTGGTTTCACAGATGCCAAAGCTGCCTCCTTTCTACTCCATTTGTTTCTTAGGGGGTTCAGAGATGAAACAGAGGGGAGGGAAACTGGAATGAACTATGAGCTGATGATGCAGAATGCTTGGTGCTTTGATATCACCTATCACGAGGGGTTCAGGTATTTGTTTCTACTCAGGACTGGGGTCCTTCATGACAAATGATATCATACTTGATGTGATATCATACTTACTATTTCTCCTAGCACAAGTCTGGTAGATCTTTTAGCTCTAATTCTGGGATATATTTTAATCATATGGTTCTAAAACTGGCCTCGAGGCCTAGCATGGCAAATATTGGTTGAGAGATGAGTAATTAAATATAAACGAACTTCAGGGTGAGAACAATGACAAAGGGGAGGGAGGATAGTGTAGTAGTTGGGAGCACAGACACATATCTGGATTGGAATCCTGGCTCTGGCTTTTTCTAACCGTCTTAATCTTGGGCACATTGCTTGCCCATTCTGAGCCTCAATAATACCATTATGGAAATGAAATGTATTAATGCTTGTGAAGACTCAGCACATACTAAGCACGTAGTAATGGCTGCCAATATTGTTATTTCTGTTTATCTTTCAATATTTGCCCAAGGTATTTACAGGAAAGATTTTTTTTTTTTCTGCACCAGGGACTGAACTCACGACCTTGCGCTTGCCAGGCAGGCGCTTAGACCGCTGAGCTAGATCCCCAGCCCTGTTTTTGAGACAAGGTCTCACTATGCCATTCAGGCTGGCCTTGA
Organism: Cuniculus paca; assembly: GCA_004365215.1. Classification (NCBI taxonomy): domain Eukaryota; kingdom Metazoa; phylum Chordata; class Mammalia; order Rodentia; family Cuniculidae; genus Cuniculus; species Cuniculus paca. The sequence goes on along the minus strand of RJWT010001288.1, from coordinate 13,648 downwards.
GCTCACTTTGTAGTCCAGGCTGGTCTCGAACTCACAACGATCTGCCTGTCTCAGCCTCCCGAGTGCTGGGATTACAGGTGTGAGCCACCACGCCCGGCTAGGAAAGATTTATATACACGTGAAATATGTATGTTTAAGCATCCATTAAGTTTTCCCAAATGTATGGCCTCTGGTACCCACATCCTACCCAAATGTAATACATTTTCATCACCTCCAGAATTTCCATCAGATCTTTCCTTAGCCTGTTCCTTACTCTCAGAGATAGTGACTATCCTGAGAACTTTTTTCCATGATAATTTTGACTTACCTGTTGTTGAACTTCATTGAAACTGAATCATGTCTTTTATGTCTGGCCTATTTTGCATAGCACGGTGTCTGTGATGTTCTTCCAGACTTGCCACAGTTGCTACTTTTCAATAAAGAGCTTGCATACATCCTCCTCATTGGACTTAGAAGTCCTCGAGGCTGGGCTCTGGGTATTTAGAGCCTTGTTTCTTGGTACCTTGTTAGTAACTGGCACATGGTAGATGCCCATGAACTATTTGATGAGTGGATGGCTGAGTCTTTGGTGAGAAATCAGAGGATGAGTGTGATTGAGGCATGCTTTCAGTGAGTGAGGCGAGGAGTCACATCTCCTGTACAAACCCAGCTCTTCTTGTTGGCAAAGGGAGCAGAGTCTGAGAGCTCAGAGTTGGACCTAGCAGCATATGAGCCCTGTCTTTGTTACATACCAACTGAGAAGTCCTCAATTTCTCCAAACTTCAGTTTCTCCATTTGTAGCATGCGTACTAATAACAGAACCTTTTCCATAGGGTTGTTAGAAAGACAACACCCTTGCAGATATCATAGTAAGAATTTAGGGACTACGAATCTTGATTCTTACCATTCTTTCTGCCCATCCCTTAAAGAAAATGGAATGCTGCACCACCCCCACCCCCACCACTTATTCACTCCAAATTCAAGCATCAAATTAGATTTATAGTTTGGGGAGTGGCAGCTATCACAGAACCTGAAAGGTAGCTGACCTAAAAATAGACTCCTCCTCTCACCTTTCCCTGCCAGCTCCCAAGCAGGCTTCTGTACAGGCACTATTGGTCCAGGTCTCCCAGTGGAGAGAAGATGAGCATCAGGGCAGGCAGGGAAGATGTATTTTTCCCCAAGCTGTTAGGGAAGGGAGGGTGAAGCTGCTCTCTCCGATTTGATTGATGTTGCGCTTGGGGATCTGAATTCTCTGATGTAATTACACTGTGTGCTCCATGCGATAAGGAGATTAATCAGTCCATTACGTGGGGGCTGTTTTACCCACAGATGGAAATAATTGAACAGAGACATTGGACACTGCCAAGACCTGGCCAGCCAGCCAGCCTGCTCCAGTTATAGGCAGGTGGCTGGCCTCTAGACAGCTAGGCCATCTTCTCCAAATAGAAACAACTACTGTTACTGTCACATACTAGTCTGTCTCAGACCCCTTTAGGCTTAAGGCTTTTATATGTATTAATCATCATAATTGTCCTGTGACCATGGCTCTTTGTTCCATTGTACAGAAGGAATGACTGAGGCACAGCCACTTTAAGAAGCTTGCCTTAAAGTCAAAGAGCCTGCAAAGTTTAAATCTGAATCTGGATTAGGTGGATTTTAAAATGGCAATAATCATCATTGTCTCTGAAGACAACAAAGAAATGAGATAGGGCTGACATCTAATAGCCAACTTGTCCTTCATCTAGCAAAATCTGAGCAAACAGGCAAGGCAAGAGGCAGGTGCACCATCTCAGCTGGACACACAAAGAATAGAAAAATATGCTCCCAGGAAATATTTGCATTTAGGAGCTAGTTTGCAAAATGAATTGCTTGTGTTTGAAAAATGAGGAAGTTCAGTGATGTACAGGAGAGAACTGGTTGACAGAATCGGATTTGAACCTGGCATCACCACTTTATTGCTGTGTGACCTTGAATGAGTTAACCTCTCTGAGCCTCCACTGTCTCATCTGAAACCATATTCATAATATTTACCTGGTAGGGTTGTCATTGAAAGGAAGCAATATATGTAAATTGTTTAACCAAGAACCTGGCAGAGTTTGGGCTCATTATTAATGATACTGCTGCCGATGATGACAGTGACAGTGGCAAAAGTGTGGCAGTTTCAGGTGTTGTGAAAAATATCTTGCTTAGAGTAGAGATTGCTTCTTATCTTCCCTTCTCTGACTGCTTGCCATGGGACTTAGTAAAGAGAAAAGAAAAAAAAATCACATTTACTGGGTGTTTCTTCACTTGCATCATTTCATCTAATACTTGCCATAAATAGCTGTGAGAAATAGGTGTTATCTTCACCTCCAATGCAGATATGGGGCAACTGAGACTCCAAGAAGTTAAAGAGATCAGCAACTGTGTTTCTGAAAGCCACTGGTGCTAGTGTAAAAGATTATTGCAACCCAATTCCATAAACATTTATTAAGTGCCTATTAATCCATATGTTAAGGCTGTAGATGCAAAGATGAATTTATGACTTGCACCCAGTGAGCTCCCAGTCAAGTGGCCTAGAAAATCATACACATGTTTAGGATATGATCCATAAACATGTAAATTATTTAAATGGCCTAAAGCAGTAGTTATCACCTTTGGCTCTATATCAGAATAAATTACTTGGAAGGAGGATGTGCCTTTTAAATGTACCAGTGCCTAAGCTCCTGCTCTAGAGACTGTGTTTTATTGATCTGAGATGAACCTAGACAATGACACTTAAAAAACTCCCTTAGTATTTGTATATGAAATCACTGGTGTAGAGTCTTAGTTGGTAATTTAAAAGCCCCAAGTGACCCTACAAATAAGCCAACTAATTCACCCCTCAAAATGCATATAATACAAACCACAAGGCCAAGTGTGGTTTTGCCCTCCTGATACATTAAATACAAGAGGACTGAGAATAATGAACCCATGTAAGATGGAAGAGAAGGGTTTCCCTAAGATCCTGCAAAGTGAGAGAAACTCAGAGAAAATGGGATTGAGGACTCCAGGGAGGAGTCAGTTGAGTGATCTCTGATAGATGAATGAGCAGTGGTAGAGACCAATGTCCCTTTTGTAAGTACCAGTGGGTCGCATGAAGGTTAGGAGAAACAGTGGTCACCAACCCTAAATTTTACTTGCAACAGATGTCAAACAGATCAACACTGCAAACGAGGTTAGTCATTTTGGATCTTTCTCATTCACAAAACATTGAACAAGCATCTATTGAACACTATATAACAGGCATTGTTTCTTCTTATTTTGGAAAAAAAATGAACAGAATAAAAGAAAAGATCAAAATTTTCTGATGCTAGTAACTATTCATCGCATCAGAATGTGATCTGGACTGCCTGATAGTGATAGAGGGGATGTGTGGTGATGGTGAGATGATGATGATGATGAAGATGATGATGCTGATGGTGTAATGATGTTGAAGTAATGATGGTGATGCTGATGATGCTGATGATGGTGATGACGATGATGACAATGGTCATAATGATGGTGGTGATGATTGGTGATGGTGATTATCACTTCCATTGATATTATGGTGGTGATGATGATGGTAGTGATGATGATGATAGAGAACCAAAGATAACTGCTATCTATTGAGAGTTGACCATGTACCAACCACTTTTTCATTTTATAGGTGAAAACACTAGATTTGAAAGTTTAGCTACTTGTCTAAGGTCATCAGCTAGTATGTGGCAGATATCAGAATTCCAGAAGAGGCAGTCTGGATATAATGGGAAGAGCTCTGCCCTCAGAGGCAGGATGCCTGTATGTTGTCCCACCACTTATATTCTTTGTCACATAAGCTAAATTACTCCTTCACCTCTTCCTGCCTCAATTTCCTCAGCTGTGAAATTAAATCTCTTAACTTCTAAGGTTAAAAAATTACCTCAATGGCATAAAGTACAAAATTATGATAAAAGATGTTGAGGGGAAAGAAGTGGGGGCTGGTTACCCTGGATAGAGGATTTATTTTGGGAAGTTGTCAAGGCCTGGTATTCAACCACCCCAAGGAAGTGGGAATATACAGCTGGTGCTTTGCTGATTCAGAGAAATGGCTGGCAGAGAGAGGAGAGGCAAGCACACTGAGAATCTGTGTAATCAGAGAAAATGTCTCCATGATTTGCCATTATAATTCTTGATAACAAACTCTGGGACTCCAACATCAATAGTGATAACTTGTTGAAGGAGGAGGGAGTTAGAAATGAATTAATTTTTTAAACTTCTTTTTGGTAAAGCACTAGGAAATGTTCTGGGCTCCTAAATTTAAAGGGGTATTTTTAGCACCTGTAATCAAACCAACTTGCGTAAACACATCTGCTGGAGTACTGGCATCAAAATGTCTTTGCTGTCTTCATTTTATATCTCTCGCAGCCCCCCTGGGACTGAGGGAGACTTTCACTGGTTTTCCTCCTTTCATTATGTTTTTCCACATCAGCTGAGTGAGGAAGTTAAATAGGATATTTTCTGTTCTATTGGAAGCTGCTGGGTCCCTACCTTGAGAATAACAATAAAATTCTCAAGCTTTAATGAATGTAAGGATTTGTATAAAACACAGATTTCAGATTCTTGTCCTCTGTATTAGTTAGCTTTCCCATTGCAGAGACACAATACCCAACACCCACAATTTAAAGGATGAAAGGTTTAATTTAGCTTACCGTTTCAAGAGATTCAGTTTGTGGCCGGCTGGCTCCAGAAACATCATGGCGGAAGGCTGTGGCTGAGCAAAGCGAGTTAGGTCATGACAGGGAAGCGATGCCAGAGAGGAATAGGTGAGGAACTATATACAGTCCCCAAAGCCACATCTTCACGACCCCTGCAAACACATCCAGGAGTGCACTTCACTAATCTGATAGGCATTTCTGAATCCCGTGAAGTTGACAGATCAGGATTAATAATTTCACTTTTGGATTCTGAGGGTGTGACATGGGTCTAGAAATTTGCATTCCACACAAATATGATTTTAATGCAAGTAATTCATGGCCCACATTGAAAAATGCTGGAGTTGGGTATTAAGGAGACCTAGGATAAGATTCTGACTCTATCACTTACCAGCTATTGACCTTGGGCAAATTACTTATTTTTTTTTCAATATCAACCACTTCATATATAGAATGGGATATTAGTGGTACCTACCCTGTAACTTCCTTGTAAAGACTAAATTTGGCATATTATCTTAGCACAGTGCCAAGCATTATAATAAACAATTGACAACTGTCAACTATTTTCGTTATTGTTAATTATAACTAGCTGGGCAAGTTGTTTTCCTTTCTGACTCTTGCTTCCGCATCTGCAACAGGAGATTAATTGTAATAATATCTCAAAAACAATTGTAATTGAAGAGGCATGTACAAAATGAGAAAATGTCTGCAAAACTATTGCCTGGCACATAGTAGGTACCTTATAAATATTTGTTCAGTGAATGAATGAATTTAATGAGGGATTCAATACTTGAAAGCTACAGACAATAAGAGTGATCTTAGGAAAGCATTTCTCTCCCTAAGTGGGCCTTTAGGAAATGCTTAATGTACAGAATTTTTGTTCTCTGAACCTTCTTGAATGCTTTCAGCTTTTCACTAACTCTCCCCTACTGCTATTCAGCTTTGTGACTTTGGGAAGGCCAGAACACATCTCTGTACTTCAGTCCCCTTCTCTATAAAAGGAATTGTTGAGGGAACCTGTTCATCCCTTATGCTTCGATATTGTGAGCTTCCATTTGCACACCCGCTGTGCACTGAACTATGGATTTTTGTGAAGCAACAGTCTCAGCCTAGATGCTAGGCAATTGCAAGGATAAAATAAATAGGAACTAGAGGACTAAATGACTGGTCATCTGATCATTGATTTTCATTTTGAAGAACTCTGGTCACTGTTGCCCATATCCTTAAAGGGCTGGAGAAATAAGAAAGCAATGAGCCTTAGTACTCTCATTCACAGCCAAAAAGGTCAGAAAGCATCCCAAGAGGGAGATAGTGCTGCTGATGACTCGTCTTGCGAGAAGGCTGCACATCAGACAGATGATCATGAGCCTCGCTGGTAAATACACGCTCATTCATTCAACAGCCTTTGAACATGTGCTGCAGCTGGACACTGTACGGGTTCCATGGACAAAACAAACAGACCTAAGTCACTGCCTTCATTGTGCTCCCAGACAATGATTGTTCCAGGCATGCTTGTCATGATGAGGGAAGGCACAGCAGCTCTTAACGCATAGAAAAGTGGCACAAATGCAGCCAGTGGTGCAGAAGAGGCAGGCAGGAGTTAGTGACGTGGGGGAAGACAGGGAAGGATGCTCCAGGCAGACGGCCCTGGATATCCAAAGACATGAAGTCATGAGATTAAGAAAAGTATGAGGGGGGCCTCCATTAGGCTTGTGTTCTGGGAACACAGAGTGCTGGAGGGGAAGGAAGGACTGGAGAAATGATGAGCTGAGACCTGAGCACATCTGGCCTTCTGAGCCATGGGAAGGAGTCTGGACTGCTCTAATCTCAAGAGGAATCCAAAGGGTTTTAATCAAGGAAATGATTCAGTGAGAAGCGGTTTCCACTGTGGAGGAGAAAGATTGGAAGGGGAGAGATGGAAGACAGGGAGACCAATTAGAAGGCTATAATCTAGGATCCGAATGGCAGGGATACTTGTCAGAGTAATTTCTTTGAGGCATTTGGTCCCTGATTGCTGGCGATCTTCCTCAGCTGCTTCTGTTTGCAGTGACTGTGAGCTGTGTGGAGAAGAGCCATTTAATCATGTTCACTGCTGCAGTACCCTCGGCCCTGCCCAACGGTTTCATCCTTTTTCAGAAGAACTGTGAGCTGTACTGTAAAGAAAAGGGATCTTGGGGGTCAGCTACCACCCAGTCAACCCCCAAAGCATCCCATGTTGTTACATGCTGTAGATGCTCTGGATATCATGCCGGATCATGTCCACCAGAAGACTGCAGGAATCGACTCGTCAATTACTAGTCAAGTGGGGTAATGTGCATTTCATTAGGACCCTCTCATTTCAGATATACAAGGCTGTATATGAAATGAAATGTTTCAGTTATTTTTTTCAACCATGATTAGGTGCTGTAATTAAGAAGGCATTGTGCTTGATTACCGATCTTTTTTCTTTATTTAAATTTAATTGATTTTCTCCTCGATTTAATCAACCTGAATTCAACTACCTGGCACCCTCTCCCCTCAGATGCTCAGAAGAACGCTGATATTTAAAAAGTAGCACCACGTCTAGGGGATATGGAGTGTTGCCTGGTTCTAAGCCCTAGCATTTTTTTTTAAGCTAGAATGAAAATTGTTGAGGTATCAGGGAGCTGTAGGAAGAGAAGCAGGAATGAGGACAGGCTGGTTTTAGATCCTTACAACCTGCTTTGCTCTGTGACCTTGGGTAAATTATTTAATCACTCTGTGCTTCAGTCTCCTCACTCTTAAAATAAGTGAGGAGTTAACGTTGTCCTCATAGCATTGCAGTAAGGATTAAATAAGGTATATGCACCCTAACAATGATGACTGCAGTGTGAGCACTAAAAGTATTACCTGTTATTATGTTCACACCATTGTCTCTCTTGTAACTCATGTAATGTTCACGATATCCATGCAGGATTAGGTTATGACTTCTTAAATGAAGAAACTGAAGCACACAGCCAAGATTCTCATCCTGATCTTTGTTTCTAAATACTTGCTCATGTGTGTCATCTCTTCTGCCCTGTGACTTTCTCCATGTTGAACATGGGAAAAGAGAGTCTTACAAAGTTTAAGTCCCTCAGTAAAGGTCACTCAGCTGTAGTGGCAAAACCAGGATCTCACCCAAAAATCACACTAGGTACAATGACTATTGGCGTTGTTTTTCAGCTGTCACTCAGAAAGGGCAACTACTTCAAGGCCAAACAGCAATGAGGAGTTATGCAGTACCCTTGTTAGTCTTGTTACGAGTCTTTTTCAAGAGTCTAGATGTACAGCAGATAATGTTCAGGTGTACAACATGGTCTCAAGCATAAACCCTAGGTCACGTGGTATGAGCAGTCTCAGCGCACAAAGCTTAACTCCCCACCTTTCTTTTCTGCTAAAGATAACATAACAAAATTCAATGAAGGGTAAGGAAATACATTCTAGGAGGAATCTTGAATCCATTCATTTATTTATTTAACAAGTATGAGTTAAGCCAGGATTACTTCAAGGCTCTAGGAAACAGCAGAGAACAAAACATACAACTTGGATCCTATTGGGGGTGAATCATGCAATAAACAATATAAGTATATAAATGGTTATATGACAGGGTAATAAAGCAGCAGGAGAAAATGCACAATGGGGCGGTTTCACAATTTTAAATAGAGTTTATATAGAATTGTCAGATAAGGAGTACCACTCAGAGCAAAGACTTGAAGAATATAAAGGAGGAAATGTGGGTATCTGGAAGAAGGGTGTTTCAAGCAGCAGAAACAGCACATGCAAAGTCCTGAGGTGGGAGTATAATAGACATACCTAAGAAACAACAAGGTCAGTCAGGCCAGGATGGAAGGAACAAGAACAAAGGAGTAGGAAGTGAGATCAATGTAGTAACAGGGACCTTTTGATTGGTTCTGTTTCAAGGAAGTCATAAGAGGGCTTTGAAGAGAGAAGTGTCATGATTTGGCATGACCTGTACTGGGATTCCTCTGGCTGCCTCTGGAGAGCAGGCTGCAGAAGGGCTAGGTGATTTATGGTGGAGGCGAAGAGGTATAGTAGGTGGCTCTTGCAAAAATGTGGTGAGAGATGATGGGTTCTTGGACCAGAGTGGTAGTCACTTAGGAGGAGAGAAGTGGTTAGATTCTGGATATACTATGAAGATAGCATCTAGATTTTTTTTGATGGCATCTAGATTTGCAGAGTGGTCAGACTTGGAATTTGAGCAAGAGAATCAAGGATAACACGAGAAGGACGAGAAGGAGCTACCATTAGGTAACAGAAGATTCATGTGTATATATATTTCTTTTAATTGAAAACCATTCCCAAAGCTTAATCCTTAATGATCATTAGTAACATGTCCATGACAGAGCTCACAAATGATCAGGACAGATCAGCATGTCACACTATGGCTGATAGCTCCTGAACCATTCTGTAGGGAGAGGTCATTCCCAGGAATTTGTGACATCCGTTTTTCAAGATCAGCCTCAATGTGCCATAGAAGTCTTTGGGGGTGGACTGAATGCCTGGAGAGAGTCTCTGAGCTCCTTAGAATGAGTTGAGACTCTTTACCAAGAAAAGGAGCCCCACATTTTATGCAGCCTCCATCTACCATCTACCATTAGGTGTGAAGCCAAACAGTCCCTTTCTCACCTCTGCCATCCCTGATGGTCCCAATGGGTGGGACCTATGACTCTTCACCTGAGAGCCCTCTCTAGTCATAAAAATTCTCTGTCCACACCTGATGCAGTAATGAATGTTCCTTTGGATCAGTCTTTCACCAGTGAATAATGGGAATTGGTGTATAAATATTGTAGCTCCTTCATGCGTGAGGAGAATAACTAAACTGTGTGATCTATACTGGTGCCCCAGAAGTATTAAACTCCAGTTGCCTGCAGTGGTCACTGGCCACCTTCCCTGTTTCCCTTTTCCACTTCCCTACCAGAGCATCCTAGAATCATGTCACAAATTAACAACTTGCTCACAAATCATCCATAAGGCTGTATATAATAATAGCTCCATTCTTGAGATGACCAGCAATATTTGCCTATCAGCTGATGCTTTGGAAAAGATACTCAAGCTTATTGTCCACAGAGCTGAGTGCCATTGTGCCTGTCTACCACACTCTCAGGTGTCTACCATGAGCTTGGGTCTGCACTAGAGAAGAAAAGAGCAGCAAGAGCACCTAGATACCCAGAGGAGATTCAACCAGCAGGACTAGGCCCCTACAGAGATATGGGGAGAAGACACCACAAGAATGGCATAAACAAGACATGGAATTTGGAATTAATATTTTTAAAAAGATGTGCACCCCCATGAAACTCTAGCCACAGCTCTGGGAAGGAGGCAATATCATGCTTTCCATTTTACATGTGCAAAAACTGAGGCACAGAGAGGTGAAATAATTTGTCCAAGGTCACATAACTAGTGTGAGGCAAAGCTAGGCTATCAACCCAGCCCTCAGAACCTTTGGAGGAGAGGAGGGGGAGATTAGTGGACACAGGGACTCTTGAACCTGAGGCAGCAGAATGTGATTTGTCCTTCGTCCCCTGGAACTAAGGAGTTGTGTCTTTTGGAAGGTAGGAGGGGCGAGCAGTGGAATGACTGGGCATTGCAGTAGGAAACCAGGGTGAAATCACGCTCCATTCTGATGCACGGCATCCTCAGGGAAATTCGTCTGCCCTTCAGTGTGTGCCTATCTTGGAAAAACATCTATTACAAATGGCGGTGCCCTGGGACTTGGGGACTGTCCTGAACAGACAGTCCTCAGCCATGATGGCAGTGAGATACACTGTCATTTGCTGCCTGATCCCTCACTTGACCTCTCTCTTGCTGGCTTCACGGGGCTATTTCTCTGATGGGTTCTCTCACTGAACCAATGTCTATAGTGCACCATGAAGACACACTGTGAGTCTGGCACTTAGGTGCTAAGGACATAATGGGTAGAAGTCACAGTCTACTGGGGGAAACAGAATATTTAACAGATATTTACAATGGAAGGGGTTCATGAGCCTAAAGAAGGAACGTAACAGTCCTAGTAATCATGGAAGACTAAGGAGGAAATGTCTAAGTTGAAATCTGAAAATAAATGGACAGGAAATGATCAAGTTGAAGAAGGCTCAGCGAACAAAGTCATTTTAAAATTAGTTAATACAGGGCACTTATTATATGCCAGGCAGTGTTCCAAGATCTGTACAGATTTTCACTATTACTCCTCCAAATAACCCCCATTTTGATATAGGTACTATTATTAACCCCATTTCACAGGTGAAGAGCTGAAGCTCAGAGCAGTAAAATCAGTTGCTCAAGCACCAGTGTGTGAACCTAGCAGTCTGGCTCCAGGCCACACTCTTGAATTCTAGCCTCTGCAGCAACCAGCAGGCAGATGCAGGAGCTGTTCAGGGCACTGCAAGGCCTTTGGGAGGTCTGAGCACAATTAGTGATGTGAGGTAGCGAATGACAACCCTGGAGAGGTCAGCTGAGGCCAGAATGGAAGACCTGAGGGGCCTCCTAGAGAAGTTTGGATTTGCTTCTCAGGGCTCTGTGGAAGGGAAGGGGGTGAGAGGATCTATACTTTGCAGGGACAGCCCTGCCTCCTGTGTAGAAGGGTAAGAAGGGTCAGGATAAAAGCAGGAAGCTGCCCGGGGGGCTGTCATGATGTCTGGGTGAGCAGTGGTGGTGGCTGGAGAAGAAGGCGGTGTAAAGCTGGAGAGGAGATGGTGATGACTGAGATGCTTTGAAGTTAGAGTGGTCAAGATTTGCTGAGGATCAGAAGGTGTGAGTGAGAGAATGGATAAAGGGTGCTGGTCACAATTGCACTTCAGATAAGCAGGCAAAAGGCAGAGCCAGAAAACAGGCCATGGAGGAGGTGGCATGTTAAAGTCTGGACATGTTAAGTTTGAGGTGCCTGTGGGACTTTTTTGAGGAAGAGTAAAAGATCTAGTTGGACATATGAATTTCAAGATCAGGAAAGGGAGATGACCAAGGATATTTATAGTCAATGCTACATTTGATCACTGGAGTGTCCCGGTTTGGACAATAGATTACTGTATATGGTCACCCTTGACATAATTGATCTGTCTCTCTGACACATCCTGATATTCAGAATATCTAGGTTCCTGCTCTTAGACCCCTACACATGCACATCTGAACACACCACGTACATGCCTATAGACATTCTTAGCTGGATGCAGATAAAAAGATGGTCCTGAATGTGCAGTTCCTCACAAGGAAATTTCATAATGGTTGAGGGATGCCTGATGGTCTCAAGGTCTTTGATGGCATCTTGCTGTCCTCTCCCTAAGCTTTCTTGCCCTGTTGCATGACAAAGCAGTGGGCACCCCTGGGGCTTAGGCAACATTCAAGCGGCCCAGTGGTGTCCAGCTCAAGAAGCACATGGTGAAGAGGTTAAGACCATGGACTCCAGAACCAGGTTGCCTGGGTTTAAATTTCATCTCGACTACCTCTTAGCATGATCTCCCCATTGCTTCAGTTTTTCTATTGATAAAAACAAGGTTGACAACTGTACCTGCCTCTAATAAATGTGACAACAATTACAGGACCAAGCACAAAGAAAGCCCTGAGAACAGTGCTCGGCACATGGCTGGTGCTTTGTGGACAGCTGCTGCTATCAGTAGTAGTATTAGCACTGATAATACTGCTGTAGGTCATAATCCAGCATAGAGATGAATGCAGGTACAAGAAGCCAGGAGAAGAAACAAAGAAGAAAGGAGCAACAACAGAGCCTTTTGGCTGCCAGGCCCTTGCTTGGGAGCTCCCAGGGGTCTATGTGATGACATTTCATTCAGACATTTTTTTTTTTAAACCAGAATGAGAAATGCAGGTTCTGTGTCAGAAATCATTGCAAATTCCAAATTAGTGAGGTTTCATGGTCCTCGGAAAGGTGCTGGAGGGAAAATTGGTCGACTGGGTGTTTTTTAGCTGTCAGAGCAAGCTGGCTGATTGATTGAGTGTCTCGGTCAATAGACTGTGCAGACAGCAACTAGGGAACTGGGCGAAGGCGAGGAAATAGGGAGAAGACTGAACACCAGCCAGCATGTGGGAAGCAGCCACAGGGCCAGCAGTGGAAAGGGACAAAATTACTCCAAAAGCTGTAGACCCATTCTGTCTGGATTGTGGAACTGTGTTCAGTGTGGAAGACGGGTACACCCGCTATAGTTCTTCAAGAACTCTGGGCTCTCTCACTATCTTGCTGTGTGTTTTTAGCAAGATGCTATACCTCTCTGAGCTTCTGCTTTTCCCCTCTAAAAACAACTGCAGGAGCTTACTATGGGATAAGTGACAGTAGGTTTTAAGTGTCTGACGAGGTGGTTGGTACACAGTAGGTGCTCAGTGAATGTAAGGTTTCTTTACTGACACGTGTATTAGAGAAACTATTAGGGAAACTGGTATGTCATGCTGCAGCCTATGAACTGAGCCACTCTATTCGGAGATAACAACGGTCATTCTGTCATTCTTAAATTATGGGCTAATGACCATCTCTGAATGTGTTCAGAAAGAGGTAAAAAGATGTGAATGGCATAGACCCAGAGAAGAATCTGATTCACAAAATCCTTGGAGTTGGAGAGGCTTTCCAGAGGTCATGGGGGCCAGTTCCTTCATTTAGGGCCCCCACACTATTCCTGAAAAATTTGAAGTCATGCACTCCTCTGAAATAATCGGGAAAAGATAGACTACAGGGCTCTTCACCAAGCAGAAATTCTTTCTCATATGGGAGCTACCAAGCTTCTTTCAATAAGTTGTAATTATAATCACAATAATAAGAGATTTTGCTTAGCTTAATAGATACATATTTCCCATGATCACTTTAATCTATAAAGTATTGTCATTCCCATCTTTAGAATGTAAAAACTGAGGCTTGCGTAAGTGAGGGAACTTACCCAAGGTCATGCAGTTGTAACCTGGAGGGATTTACAGGGTGCTGGAGCATGGCAAAGGAAAGAAATTATTCCCATGACAGGAAG
>RJWT010001287.1:0-49954 GCA_004365215.1 Cuniculus paca | reverse complement strand
ACTGTCTCAAAAAGAAAAAAAAAATTAATTATTATTTAATTATTTTAATTTTACTTGAGTGGACATGCTCTGATCTTCACTTCAGTTTTGTTCTCTTTGACTTTTTTTTATTTTTATATTTTGTCTTTGATTTCCTTTCAGATTACTGGTGGGTAGGCAGGGCAGGAGCTAAAGAGTACGCTGGGTTCAGTCCCTACTACTAAAAAAGGATCTTACCATTATACTTACGAGTGACTTCAAGGGCTCATTCACAGCTCCTGAGAGATGGTGGGACACAGGGACAGAGCGATGGTGTTAAAAGACCTCTGGCAATGTCCCTGATCCCACATTGGCTGCTGATGAGCTAGGGGCTGAGATCCCCCACCTTTGCTCCCTCTGTTTTGGTTTTTGAGACAGGGTCTTGCTATATGGTTCAGGCTGGCCTCTAACCCAAAATCCTCCTGCCTCAGCCTCTAGAGTGCTGAGAGTACAGGCGTGCACTACTGCATCTGGCTTCGGGTTATTTCTCTGTATAACTCCACAAACATTTGCCCTGCTCATCTTGTGAGGCTGTCGTAAGCTGGAGGAAGATATTCCTGAATCGTACACTATGCTGGTTTATCTGTGGATAAGTTCATGGAATTTCCAGAAACATTTCAAGGTGTTACGTGGAATGTAAGGTTGAAAGTAGGAGCATCACCGGCCTTATGAAACTTAAGATTTAGTAATATCTCTAGAGAAGAGATGAAAACAACAAAGACAAAAATTTTGCCTTTCCCAAACAGTGGAATTTGTTTGTCAAACTTGAAACAACTCAGTGCATATTTCCCTGATGTCTGTCTACCGCCGTTAGCTCTGTTTTTCTTTGGTCTTTGTGTGTGTGAAGTTTCTCTTCTAGATGGTATTCCCAGAATTATCTGAGACCTGCTCTCGGGTCTGGGGCACAGCTCCATGTTGGAGACCATGCTTAGCACGGGTAATGCCCTGAGCTCAATCCCAGTCCTGCACCCAGAACACTGGACTGGCCGATGCAGGTTGAAAAGGCTGACATGCTGTGAGGACCATTAGGATATCCTCCCTGGGTGGATGGATAAAGAAAATGTGGTGTAAACATAGAGTGGGGTATTTTATTCAGCCTTAAAAGCAAAGACATTGTGGTACATGCTACAGTATGGGTGAACATCGCGGACCCTGTGCTACGTGAAACAAGGCAGCCATAAGGAGACAAATAAATACCGCACGATTCCCTTTCTCTAAAACACCTCGGCAAACTCCTGGACAGCGAATAGAAAGACAGTTGTCAAAAGCTGTGGGAGGAAGGGGTTAGCACTTTCTGGATGCGGTTAAGGTTTTGCAAGATGAGTTCTGAGATGGGCCTGGCGATGATGGCTGCTCAACAGTGCAAATGAGCTTGATATTATTGAACTGTACACTTAAAATGGTTCAAAGAGTAGATTTCATGTTGTGTGTATTTTACCACAATACGAAAGGGGAAAAGAGCTTCAGTGCACAGTAAATGTTCAGATCAGGAGCACACTCAGAACTCCAATCAAGAGTGCGTGCTTCTCCAAAGTCAAGCGGACTGCATTGCACGGGATACCCTGATTCTCTGCAGACTGACGGGCTGAAGTCACTGGATTTCTGCACATCGACTTTACAGGCGATTTCAAGCCTGACGTTGTTTCAAGGCTGAGTTTACTGGGGAAAATCTGGAGCTATAAGAAAGATGACTACAGTGGCTCTTGAGAAAAAGAAAAAAAACTAAGTTCCATGTATATCACATTAGCAAAAAGACAGAAGTCTAAGGATTCATCCCTCAAAAGGCAATTCCAGGGCTGGGGACATAGCCGCGTGGAAGAGCGCTCACCTAGCACACACAGGACCCTGGTTCCGTGCCTAGCACTCCAAAACCAAAACAAAACAAAAGGAGAAAACACAAAAGAAGAGTCCATTTCACCCGAGTTGTATTCTAGTCTTCTAAATGATTGGGATTTTTGGTAAATGACAGCCCTCTTGCTGGCAGGGATCTTGGGCAATCATCGGTTCGGTTTAGCCTTCGGGTAGGTGAGATAGCCTGTGCTGCAGACCCTGGGCTCCTGCTGCCTGCAGAGGTGAAGAAACGCATCTCTGGTCACACAGCGAGCAGAGGGTGGGCCCAGACCTCAGCCCCCGCCTCCCAGGCCCCTCTGCTCTGCTTCGCGCTGTGTTCTGCGGAACTTCTCTGGGTCTTCATTTTCTACCATATTCTAGAATTGAAGTATTAGTTATTCTAATGATTGTGCAAAGGCTCTCTGAGTATTCCGGGCAGCTACTTATCTGGATGAAGGTGTGTGTTCAAAAAGCTTTGACAAGGGAGATGAGGTGATTATCTGGAATCGAGTCCTAGACTCCCAGTCTAAAGACAGGAATCTGAGCATGTGATCTAGATGAACCGATGAACTTCTCTGAACCTCAGTTTCTTTGTCTGTTTAAAAATATGACCAACTCAAAATGTTTCTGTGGGAGTTCAGTGAGGTTTGCGAATATCTTTGGTGTGGTATAGAGCAGGGGTGTGGTCGAGGGAATCTTGGGGGTCCCCAGGGCCCTGCTAGGAAGTGTTTAACTCAAAATCAATCTTCATGCTCATGCTAAAATGCTACTTTCCCCTATCACTGTAAGTCTTTCACGGTGTACAGTGGGGTTTCCAGAACCGGGACACACAATGCTGCTAACAGATTAAGTGTACGAGGAGACAGGTGGTACTCAGTTGCCTTTGGTGGGTCAAGGATTAGAGATTTGCAAAAATATTAAACAATATGATTATTCTCATTTTCTTTTGTCTTGAGGATACTTATTTTTCAGCTACATGTTATTTGTGTTAAAACATAATGAGTCAGCTGGGTGTGGTGGTACATACCTGTAATCCCAGCACTCAGGAAGCTGAGGCAGGAGGATCATGAATTCA
The DNA here is from genome assembly GCA_004365215.1 of Cuniculus paca. Classification (NCBI taxonomy): domain Eukaryota; kingdom Metazoa; phylum Chordata; class Mammalia; order Rodentia; family Cuniculidae; genus Cuniculus; species Cuniculus paca. The sequence continues at coordinate 47,031 of RJWT010001287.1, read as the reverse complement.
AGACCAGCCTGGGCAACTTGGTGAATTCCAGGCCAGCCTGGACTACAGAGTGAGACTTTTGTCTAAAAAAATGAAAGAGGGAGGGAAAGAAAGAAAGAGAGAGAAATTGTAATGGGTCGTTACTGGTTTTTTTTTTTTTTTTTTTTTTTTGTGGCACTGGGGATTGAACTCACGACCTTGCCCTTGCCAGGCAGGTCCTTAGGCCACTGAACTAGATCCCTGGCTCTTGTGTTTTTGAGAAAGTGTCTCACTATGCTGTTCAGGCTGGCCTTGAGCTCACTTTGTAGCCCAGGCTGGTCTCAAACTCACAGCGATCCTCCTGTCTCAGCCTCCCGAGTGCTGGGATTATAGGCGTCAGCCAACACACTCGGCTTCTTACTGTTTAGATTAACATTTTATTTTTTGAGACAGGGTCTTGATATGTAGTTGAACTCACTGTACAGTCCAAACTGGCCTTGAACTCATGGCAATCCTCTTGCCCCGGCCTCCAGAGTGCTAGCATTACAGGCAAGCACTACCACACCTGGCTAGATTACTAATTGTTAAAATTATATTTTTCCAAGATGGGCACATGCTTGTAATTCCAGCACTCTGGGAGGCTGAGGCAGGAGAATGACAGGTTGGAGCCCACTTTGAGCCATTTTTAGCAAGACCCTCTCTCAAAATAAAAAATGCAAATCAGGGATGGGATATGGCTGAGTGCAAAGACCCAATACCTCAAAAATATTTCAATTTTAATTTCTAGAATGGTAAACAACTTTAATTTCTAGTGTGGCAAACATTGTCAGTTATAACCACATAAATAAAAACTTTTGAGTTTCTCATGCATTTTTAGGAGTATAAACCTGTCCTCAGGCCAAAAAGTTTGAGAATCGCTGATTACTTTAGTACCTCAGTGATTTAAAAAAGAAATGATGATTTTAAAGGATACATGTCTCATGGGAAATTTAAAAATTCTACATAGAAAATATAAAAAGGGAGCAAACATCATCAGTAACCCCACAATGCAAAGAAGAGCAGTCGCCGCTTTTGGTGCAGTTTTCTCCGTGCACTTTTTCCATCTCTGTTTTCTTTTTTCAAGCCCCTCTTTTGATATGTGCATTTGTGATGTGGGGGAGTCAGTGCCTGCACCGTCACCCCAAGCCCTCTCCTTTCTCCCCACCCCCAGCCCCAGGTCCCCTTCCATCCTTTCAAAGCACTAACTGTGACGCATTGATCCTTTGTGTCATTTTTGTCTCATTTGAATTAGCTTCCGCCCGGATCGTCATAATTTCTTGTCTTCTATGAGCTTGAGATTTGGGCTGTTCCTGTTTTCCTAGGACCCCGAGAAGCACCGTGAGGTCATGGATTTAGGATTCCTCTACGACTTCATGGGTGCGTTCCCAGCTCGAAGCCTCCTCCCTACGCACTGCTGTCGTGTTTCGTGGGTTTCAGTGTGCTGTGTTTCCACGCTTCCTTGGCTCTGGGAACTCTTTGATTTTTCTTCCCATATTTCTTCAGTGATCCATTGCTTAGTCAATAATGTATTCTTTAATCTCTATGTGTTTGTGAAGTTTCTGCGGCTTCTTTTGCTTTTGATTTCTAGCTTCATTCCTCTATGATCTGATAGCATGCATGGGATTATTTCAATTCTTTTGTATTTATTTAAGCATGCTTTATGGCTTAAGATATGACCTATTTTAGAAAAAGCTCTGAGTACTGCTAAAAAAAAAAAAGATGTGTATTCTGTGGTTGCGGGATGGAACACTCTATACCTGTTAAGTCCATTTGTTCAGTGGTGTAGTTTAATGTTTCTTTGTGGATTTTCTGTTTGGTTGAGCTATTGGTAAGATTATGGTATTGATGTCCCTCATTATGATTATATTGGAGGGTATCTTATATGTCCATTAGTTTTTGTTTTATCCATTTGGGTAGGTACACCAACATTCACTATATATAAATGGGGGGGTACCAGTGATTGAACTCACTACCTTGTACTTGTCAGGCAGGCACTGTGCTGCTGAGCTATATCCTTGGCCCCTCATGTAGATATTTATAACTGTTATCCCTTCCTGTTGAATTGTTCCCTTTACCAGTATATAGGGGCCATCTTTGTCTTTTTTTTTTTTTTTTGCGGCACCGGGGATTGAACTCATGACCTTGCGCTTGCCAGGCAGGCGCTTAGACCGCTGAGATAGATCCCCAGCCCTGTTTTTTTGAGACAGGGTCTCACTGTGCCATTCAGGCTGGCCTTGAGCTCACTTTGTAGCCCAGGCTGGTCTCGAACTCACAATGATCTGCCTGTCTCAGCCTCCCGAGTGCTGGGATTACAGGCGTGAGCCACCACGCCCAGCTCATCTTTGTCTTTTTTGATCAGCTTTGGATTGAAATCTAGTGTGTCTAAAAATAAGATAACTATTCTTGCTTGTTTTCAGGCTCTCGTGAATGGAGTTTGTTTTCTATCTTTGCACTTTTAGTCTACGTACTTCCCTTTGATGAGGTGTGTCTCCCATGGGCAGTATATGGTTGCACTTTGTTTTTTGATCCAACTTTCCAGTGTATGTCTTTTGATTGGGGCATTGAGATCATTGACAATGAGTTATAGTAATAAGGTGTTTATTGAGTTCTGCCATTGTATTATTTTTCCAGTGCCGATTCCTTTGTTTACTTTTTCTTTTGTTTAACTATTCCTCAGTTAGATGTATAGGTTCCTTTGGGCTCTTCGGTGCTGGTAGACTACCTGTCTGTTTGGGATTCCTGTAGTGTTTTCTGCAGTGCTGGCTTAGTGGCCAGGTACTTCTTTGGGATTTTTTGTCATGAAAAGTCTTCTTGATTAATTTTGAAGATTAATTTTGCAGGATATAAAAGTCTGGCTTGATAATTTTCTTCTAGAACTTTAAAAACTTAGCTCCAAGCTGTCCTGGAGCAAACCTTTAAGGTTTGTGCTGAAAAATCCACAGTTATTTGGAGAGACTTGCCTTTACAGATTACTTATTGTTTTTCCTCTAAAAGCTTTTACTGTTCTTTTTGTTGAATTTCTGGAATTTTTATTATGTTGCATCATAGAGAGGTTCTTTTCTGATCATGGCAATATGGTGTTCTAGATGCTGCTTATATTTGAATACTGAACTATTTCCCTAGATTTGGGAAACTTTCTGATATGATTTCAGTGAGCAAATTTTTTATACATTTTAAATCATCTTCTAATTTTTCCTTCACTCCTATAATTCTGAGGTTGATTTTTTTGAACTGTCTAGAAGTTTGTTTCCATGGTATCTTGTCAGTTTTCAGATATCATTGAGTTTATGATCTACATCCATCTTGTCTTCCGTTTCCAACACTCTGACCTCACACTGGTCAAGTCTGATACTCATGTTTTCCATTGACTTTTTCATTTATCTCTGCTTGCTTTCTCTTCACATTTTCTAACTTTTTACTAAGGTGGTCATTTATGTTTTATATTGTTTTAACTCAATCAGTTTTTTATTGAAGATTGTTGAACACTTTATTGGTAAAATCCTCTCTTTTTAATTAAATCTTTTTTTGAACTCATTAAATTTATGCATTTGCTTATGCATTTCTTCTTTTATCTCTTCATTTTGACCATTATGTTTTTGAGTTCTTTGCCTATAGATTTCTCTACTTCCATCTGTGAGATCAGTTCTGAGGAGTTAGGTTGGTTTTTGTGTTGTTTTTTTTTTTTTTTTCCTTTGTTGTCTTTTGAGACAGGATCTCGCTCTGTAATTCAGGCTGGACTTGAACTCACTATGTAGCCCAGGTTGGCCTCAAACTCCTGGCAATCCTCTTGCCTCAGCCTCCCCAGGTGCTGGGACTATAGGCATGCACCACCACGCCCAGTGAGTTAGAAATTTTTGGAGGCATCTTGTCTTGCTTTCTTATGTTTCTAATGTTTTTAGGCTGTAGGTTAAAAATCAGTTAGGGTAGAAAAATTCACTACCATGAAGATCTCTTTAGTTAGGTCTGTTACTTATCCCTGTTACTTATCCTCAGGGTTGGTTATATTTTGGTGTTTATACTCCTCTTCTAACCTATTACCTAAGAAAAAAGAAACCCATTATCTTTAAACATAAATACTAATTGTATTAACAATTACCAGGGATGGGTACCTCATTTCCTTACAGAAATAGTAGGCCCATAATCTTGTTTAGTATGATCATCATTCTCCTCCCCACTGAACTGAGAATTGGACCCAGGACATTGTGTATGCTAAACAAGTGCTCTACCACTGAGCCACATTCCCAGCTCTTTTTACTTATTTTTAGATAGCATCTTGCTGCATTGCCCAGACTGGCCTTGAATTTGCGATTCTCCTGCCTCAGCCTCTGGAGGAGGAGAGATCACAGGCATGCACCTGCAGGACTGGCTTCAGCATTGTTCTTAAATCCAAGAAAGTTGATGTTGATTTCCCAATTTGCAAAATTACTTTTAGAAGCAAAATTATTTTATCCATTTTGACATTCTTATTAATCTATTTTTTGACTTATAGCACAAAACAGAAACAGCAAAATACTTTAGGAACCTAGAAATAATACAACTAGGAATTTGAGAGGTTGTTTGTCTTTAATTTTTCCCCCTTTTTAGGGGTTGACAGTTTTCATTTTGATATTGCATATACCTGTTTGTCATAGTTCCTATCACTAAAATAATTTGTATGTTTTATAACTGTTCCTCTTATTTTTTATTTCTGTGGTACGGAGGATTGAACCCAAGGCCTCATGCATGCTAGACAAGTGCTCTACCACTGAGCTACATTCCCAGCACTCAAGTCTTTTAATTAAAGTAGACTATTTTTAAACTTCGTACTGTTTTACAAAGAGCTGCCCCACTGGACAGCAGCCAGGGACCTCAGTGTCAGAGGGTTGGCCTGGCCTGCTGGAACTTAGAGTACGGGGTGCTGTCCTTTCTCAGGACAAAGAAGGATGCAGCTGGGCCTTAGAACTGAACGCATATTGAGCAGAATCTGGAGAAACTCCACATAAAAGCCACAAGCAGCTTACAACTTGAGACCCTGCTGGAAAAACCCAAAGTTCTGCCTTACACAGCCCAAAGGAGTGGCCTCTGCGTACCCCTGACCCCTTGCTTGAGTCACGCATGCTGGCTTGTGTCCACCAGGCCACCCGCGACCCCCTCTGTCCTGCACACTGACTCCAGTGAGATATCACAAAGGATTTTCTGATTTTGAAGGATGTCAGATAAGTGTTTGAGATGCCCCTTTTAGGAGCATAAAGCAGAGCGGCTTATTCCGGAGTGATGGCTAGGGTCAGACTTAGTGAGGAGGCGGGAAAGGCAGAGACACCCAGTTCCAAGGGTGGAAAGCATAAAAGGCCCTTGGGGCGAGAGGACACAGCCTCGCGCCCTCCCTGTCCAGACATCTCTCCTCCCGTCCACTCTCGCGCTGGCTCCTCGCTCAGATCCTGCTCTGCATGGCAGATAGCCATCAGCAGGGCGGAGGTCAGCGTACAATTTGGCATCTGAGATGAAAGTGCCATACCTCAGCCCTCATTTGGAAAATTCCAGGGAGAGACTAGATCAGGCTTGGTCCCATGGCAAAAGGGACAGAGGGTAGCACTTTCCTAAAACATGGCCAGGTAAGGAGGCACTGATGGTCCAGCAGGGGTGGAATGTTAGATTTATTCTACAGCGGAGGAAATTATTTTAAACAGCATTTTTTCCCTACATTTCTCCTTTGACCAGGGTCAGCCTGCTGATGCTAGGAGATTGGTTACTTATTAATCTCGGGAGATCAAGTTACTTAACCTTTCTGTGCCTCAGTTTCCTCTTAATAATTTATACTCATGTAGCTCACTAATGCTATATTTCATGTGGTGGCAGTGAGCGTGTTTTTGGAAAGATGCTACCACACAGTGTTAACTGAGAGTCCACAGGGGAGGGACCAAGCAGGGGCCTGAGGCCTGGAGCCTCACCAGGGTCTCACAGATGATAGGATACACAGGGTTGTTCCTGGGGACAAAGCCCTCTCATGAGCAAGAACTGGATAGATGTTTGAAGGCTCTGAACTGGGAAACACAGATGGTAACTGAGGCCAACCTGTCAGCACTGAGGGCCTGGGGTAGCTGTCCTGAACCTGCGGCACTGTGACCCGGTTTCCTCTGGGTAGCTTTATTTGACCGTTTAGAAATCTGCAGGTGGCAGGTAACAACTGACTCTGTGATTAGGATGTTGGTGGCATCCAGTGTCTGGGGATTCAGTGCCTGGTACAATTCTACACAAAGAAAATTTAACTGCCTGAAATTGCCTAAACCATCACTATTGATGGAAAGAAACTGGGGTCAGGCATCAAGCAATGAGGCCTCCCGCCACCTGGCTCAAGGGGGACTCCCGCCTCCGAGGGACACTAGGGACTTGGCGTGCAAGTCACTTTCCAGGGAGGGGCTCAGTGTGGCATCTGACACATTGCTTAAACAGGGGTAGTGGCAGCGATCATTGTAATCAATGACACTGTGTCCAGTGGGGGACTTGGAATTTAATAAGTCGGAACCTCAGCTTAAAGAAAGCAGAAGTGTCCTTCCGGGTCTGGGACAAGCCAGCGTAGCTCGGCGGAGGTGTGGACACAGAGCTGCTCGCTGGGGGAACCCAGAGTGTCCTTCCGTGTGGAGGAGGAGGGGGACAATGACAACCTCATCACAAAGGAGGCACACTCCAGCTGGCAGGCTAAGGCCTCGACTCACCAAGAGGTGCCTTCTCCACACGGGTGTCCTGAAGAGGGAAAGCAAGACTCGGCAGGGCTGGGACCGAGATGGTCACAGTGTGCCTCTGGGGGATGACATGTGACCTTTACAACAATCATGAACTTATTCTGAATTAGCCAAAAACCCTTTGTCCTGAGTGATGTGAGACAGTCTAAAATTCAGAGTTCATAGTTCTGGAACACCACAGAAATGGGAAATCACGTGTTGTAGAGTCGTGCTTGACAGACTCGTAAGGAGCTAACACTTTGGGGCTCCCGGAAGATGGAAATACGCAGGGAGAGAGATAGACAGCACCATGAGCCAAGGGATGCGGGCCTGTGTGCCAGGCCGCGATTGCCTCTCAGCCCTAACTGTGCACCTTGCCCTGCTTCGCGCTCCAGAGCTGGCCCCTGAGCTATTTGTCCTTGACCAGTTGGTGAAGGCCAGGCTCCAGGAGGGCGGAGAAAGGGCCTCCTAACTGGAGGGGTATTTACCGCAGACAGAACACTGAGGTTGGCCGCGTAAAGCCAAGATAGTTACACAGGATTGCGAGTAGGACAGGGCAGGAGAGGAGCTAGTTCATGACAAATCTCAGCTCTTAGAGATCGTGCACACTCCCAGCCCAACAGTGGGGCTCGGGGTCTCTTCCTTCCTCCCCGGCCTCGGCTCTGGACATGTGTCAGCTCCTAGTGACGACCCCTGAAGTTACCACCAACCGTACAGCCTCTGCCCCTCGACAGTATTTATCCAAATTGTTCTTCCAAGACTGATTCTCCCTCCTTCACCTGTAGACAGCCCTTATCCCCTGCTTTACACCTGGAACTGGGATTCCGGAGCATCTTTGTGCATCTTTTCTACTAGGCTGAACTTTACCTTGTTTTGTTTTTTCTTTTAGACAAGGTCTCACTATGTAGTCAAGGCTGGCCTTGGATCCTTTTCTAGCCCAGGCTGGCTTAGAACATTCGATCCTCCTGCCTCAGCCTCTCGACTGCTGGTGTACAGGCACGCGACGCTGGAGCTGATTTAGACCGAACTTAATTCTCCCAGAGCCTAGCAGGCTACAGACAGTGTGGCAGAGATGCTGAACTGGTGTTGTGGCCCTGATCAAAGATGTCTCTGGAAGGGAGAGCCGCGCCTCGGAGGTCCTGAGAAGGAAGAGTTGTGCTGTCTGGGGGAATGAAACACTCGGAATCATTACTGTCCAAGGAGCTTAGTGCTGGTGTTTGTGGTCCCAAGATGGCTATCTCAATCTGTTCCCACGATCTGTGCCACGGCGACCTCCCCACCTCCTTCTCCGGGAGAGGGTGCTGGGGAGCGACCCCCGGAACACCAAGCTGCATCCTCGGCCCTTTCTTATTTTTACTTTGCACAGAGTCCCGCCAAGTTGCCCAGGCTGGGCTGGAACTTGCAATCCCCTTGCTTCAGGCCCCCAGGAGCCAGAATTCCAGGCGTGTCCCGCCCTGCGCCGACTTCTGTCCGTCGGACACGTGCAGGGTGCAGGGTGGGAGAGCAGCATCCACTGCCGCCGGCCGCCCGGGTGCAGCCCGTGGACGGACACGCGCGGAGGGCCCCGCCGCCTCCTGCGCGCTGCTCCGCGTCCGCCGGCGCGAGGCCGGGGCACTGGGGCGCGCGCCCCACGGACAGCGCCGCCGCTGGAAGCCGCGGGCGCCCTTCCCGGCCCGGCGCGTGCCGCTTCTGATTGGCCCGTGGCCAGGGCTCATTAGCATACTGTACCCTGACCCGGGGCACGCACCGGGTGGGCTCAGAGCGGGACCGGAGTGCGCGGGACCTGCAGCGCGAGCCGAGCCGCCGGGTGACATCGCGCAGGTCCGCACCTGGATGAAAAGTCGGAAGGTAGGGACGCCCGGGCTCGGAGGAGCGGAGAGCGGCGCAGGCTGCGCGGGCGGACGGCCGCCCGACGGGTGGGACTCCTCCAGCTGGGCTCTGTGGGAGTGATGCGAGCCGAAGGCGCGCGGCCAAGGTGCTGGAGGGCACTTTGACGAGCCCATTTTAGTGAGCGGGGCATAGTTCCAGCGCTCTAGAGGCTGAGGCAGGAGGATTGAGGCTGAGGCAGGAGGATCGCTGCGAGTTGGAGGCCAGCCTGAACTGCATAGCAAGACCTTGTCTCAAAAAAGCAAAAAACGAAAACATTTTCCTTTTATCCTGGAGAAAGACCGACTTCCTTTGTGTAAGGTTTGTAGAACAGTGGCGGTTTTTTGCTTGTTTGTTTGCTGTTTTATTTTTTTTCCCCTGTGTTTTCTTCTTTTCTACGTTCGTAATCTTTGGGAAAATATTAACTAATGCTCATTCGTTTGACAAAAGTTTTCATCAGAAAAAGATCTACAAAAATAACGTAATTTTCCTGCAGTAAGACCTCCCCTTTCATTTAAAAGAGAATTACATCTATATCACTTCAGCGATAAACAACATTTTTTATATTTGAAAATATAAATCTCATTTTCTAAAGTTAAAGAACATCTGTGTGCGTGCATGTGTGTGGCGCCAGGGATTGAACTCAGGACCTCACCCATGTGCATTACCACTGATCTACACCCCCAGCCTTCCAAATAAATATATTCTAGTTAGTGGTGACACCATTTGGGCTATCGGAGTTACTGTTGTTACTATTCAATGAGATAGGGACATAAAACTGCTGCTTGTTAATTATGTCCTCTATATGAGTTATTTAAACCTTGGAACGAAGTTGGCGTAGGGGTTTATGCCTGTAATCTCACCTATTGTGGAAGCTGGTGCAGGATTGCAAATTCCAGGCTAGCTTGGGTCATTCATAGGAACCTTCTCTCAAAAAATAAAAATGGGAGGTGGGGGCGGGGATATAGCTCAACCACTCAGCACCTGCCTGGCAAGCACAAGGGTGTGAGTTCGATTCCCAGTACCAAAAGAAAGGAAAAGAAAAAAGAAAAGAAAAGGGGTAGCAGTAGATCAGTGGCAGAACACCGCTTAGTTCCATCTCCTAGTGTTAGAAAAAAGGAAGAAAAACCCACCTTAAATCCAACCATATCTTTGGCTACTCGGTGTTTATTTCCTGAACATAGGCTTTCACTTAAAACTCATGGCATTGGGCTGGGGCAAAGATCAGGAGAGTGCAAGGCCTTGGTTGGATGCCCAGCACTGCAGAAAACAAGGAAGCAAGGAAATGATACCCCTATGGGGTTTAGTCTTGAAAGTCGCTGTCTGAAGTGGGGAGCAGGGTGCCGAGCATCTTGAGTTTGGAGGTGTGAAGGAGGGACAGAGAGGGAAGAGTTCGGCAAGTCTTGTCACTTGACAGCCAAACTCCTGGTCAGTGATGGGGCAGTGCTGGACTGAATATGGTGAATAACTAAAGAGCAGTGCTTTAGTCGCTGAGTTGCAGACTATTGATGAAACTAGTGGTTTGAGTTGACTTTTAAGTAGCTATGTGTACCATCATTACGTCCTTTGTAGCAGAGTACCAACAAATGGAAGAAATGTTACACCAACATGTTTGACTCCCTCCTCCTCCTCTTCTTCTCCTCCTTCTTCTTCCTCTTCCTCTTCTTCCTCCTCCTTCTTCTCCTCCTCCTCCTTCTCCTTGTTCAGTGGTACTAGGGTTGAACCCAGGGATGCTTCACCAGTAAGCTACAGCCTTAGCCCTTTTTAGTTTTTGTTTCGAGACAGGGTCTTGCTGAGTGGCCCAGGCTGGTCTCGCAGTGGCAGTCATTCTGCACCAACCTCCCAGGATTGCAGGCCTGGCTCCAGGGTCCTCTTTGTATCTTATTAATGAGCACACTTTATCTGCAAAATATTCATTTTTTCCCCTCGGAGAAATATTTTAAATCTTGCCTTCTTTCTTTCCTCCCTCCCTTCCCTCTCTCCTTCCCTTCTTCCTTCCTAAATCCTCTTCAATCATTATAGTTAAAAGTTGGAATAAATGCAGCTTGACTATCTTTGAATGTCATTTACATGATGCAATTTAATCAAATAAATGAGATGGGTGTTCTTGAGGGGCGGGGCAGTGTTATCACTGGACATAAGCGCAGAACCACCTACAGGAGGCTTTCGGGTGAAGGGGAGGTGAAGAAGCATGAGTTCAAAATTGCTTCAAGGGTGCGGGTTCAGCCCCTGCCCCATGGACACGCGTCTGGATGTCCGCTGTTTGTCACGGCTGGACAGTGCTGGGACCCAGCCTGGCACCTGTGGGGACAGTCCAGGACGTGCTCACCATCCTCCGATGTGTGAGATTTCCCCGACAAAGACCTGCCTGGTCGGAAATGTTAGTAGTGCCGAGATGAAGCGATCCTGTTTTGGAGAAACGCGACGGCACAGGGATACGTTTGAGGCTATCTGGAAGCACACAGGCTTCGCTGAGACCCCAAACTAACCCCTGTGGCACTGCAGATGAACAGATAGCTAGATCCACCCAGTGTGATGTTCCCCCCTTGAAACTTCAACCATGTTAGCTAACTGACCAAGACATTTTTTGAGGAACAAGTCCAAGCCAAGTCTTCTTCTTCTGAAGAAGTTCCCACCCATTGGCCACAGATAACAGCAGTTTCGACGTAGGCGGTCCTGTCCCGGGGACAGCAGTGACAGGCGCAGACCTCGGGGCGGTGGCGGCTGATCTCCCTGCCCGACTCCCCTCCTGGTCTGCTTTCCCCGGCCCCTTCTCTATTAATACTCTGGCACTTGCAGAAATGTCAGCACAGCCTGCTGCCGGCAGAGGGGCATGATTGTAATCTCGTGCGTGCTCAGTGTGACTATCCTTGCGGTTTTTTTTTTTTAGCCAGTCTTCGGGTCTGAACCACTCGAGTGGACCAGTGACACCAAGAGCCCCCAAGAGCAAAACTCCCAAGTTCATCCAACAGAGCCAGTGGCGACTGGGCCTCATTTGTCATGGAGCCCAGCGACTTTGACTCGGAAGACAAAGAGCTGCTGAGCTGGGACATTAACGACATGAAGCTGCCCCAGGTATGTACTGCCAGGGGGCTGCGCCGCGCTGACTCTCTCTGCCGCACCTGGAAGGTGACTGGGGGGGCTGCCGCTGCCTGAGCTTAGCCCGATGTCCCTTTAAGGAATTTGAAGTGGAAATGCAAACGCTATGACTTGTGCAGCTCTTACCCTGCAGTTATAGACCGAGACAAAGGTAATGCTGCCCCCTCTTTTTTCAAAGCTGCAGCCCCCTGCCTCGCTGCTGTGAGAAAACCCATGATCATTTATTCACCAGCAGACTGACTCGTCATTATGTGGTGACAAACACCTGTAATCTCAGCACTTGGGAGGCTGAGGCAGGAGGATTGCCTGATTTGAGGCTAGCCTATGCTACATAGTGAGTTCAAGGACAGCTTGAACTACATAGCAAGACCCTGTCTCAAAAAATAAATTACCCACAAGCCTCTTTACTACCTTATTTGCTATAGTAAATGTTTTTCTTTTTTTTTTGGTACCTGGGATCAAACTCATGACCTCACACTTGCCTGGCAGATGCTTATGCTGCTGAGTTAAATCCCCAGTATTGCTATAGTAAATGTTTTAAACTAACCTCTGGCGGAAACATCCAGTTCTCATAGAACATCTATCAAAGCCATATGCACACACTGGCTTTGTTTCTAGGTGGAGAAGGCCTTTCATTTCATATTTTCTTGGTCCTCCTCTTTGACACTTGATTTTTTAGCTCTTTTTCTTTCTTACATTCTCCCCCCACCTCCTTTTTTTCTGGTACTTGGGATTAAACCCGGGGCCTCAGGCCTGTTAGGCAAGTGCTGTACCACTGAGCTATTTTTCCAGCCCTTTTTATTATTTGTTTTGAGACAGGTTCTTGTTAAACTGCCCAGGCTAGCCTCGAACTTGTGATCCTCATGCCTCAGCCTGCTAAATAGCTAGGATTACAGTCATGCAATGCTGTGCCTGGTGACTCTTTTAACTCTTAATTTAACTTAAGGCACCGGTTGCCTAAAACTGGTTCTCCATGTGTATTTTCCTAGCTCTTTTCTTGGCACGGGAAGATGTTTCAGTGGAAGTTGTTTGGAAAGGTGGTGGGGCAGACTAGGGTTGGAGATCCCAGCACTAAGCAGCATCGAAGCCTGGGGATAGGGGGTTTGCGTCATCCTAAGCAGGGGAGAAAGGCTGGAGACTGCAGCCTTGGTTTATAACAGTTATAAGAGTGCAGTCCAGGTTTCCACTCTAACGAAGATCTTCTTTCGGTTCTCTTTATGAAGTTTCCCTTGAATCTCCCCTGCGAGGTCTTGGGGGAGTGGAGGGCAGAAAGCGTGCCCCAGTCTCCATTCACTTAAAGGTCCAATAAATCCTAGCTACGTGATGAAAATGTATTTTTAGGGATTTTTGTTGGTATTAAAAATTATCGTAGCTGCTTTGCGGGAACTTTAAAGTGCATTTGAATTACTCTGGACTCAGACACCAAATTTCTGCCTACAACTGACTTCAAGATCCCAAACTCTCGCCCCAAATAACAGCTGGACAGACACACAGTCACAAGTTGAAGTTAGCAGATACACAGAAGATGTCGCAATGTCACATTTTAGAGCAGGGTTTCAGTGGAGCCAAGAACCTTTTGAAGTGATGGGCAGCGCTGTGTACTGACGTGCACTTTTCTTTTTCTGGAACAGAGGATCCGTATCAGTTATCAGATCCAAAACAAAGGAAGGGAAGAACTACTTCCCTCAGGGAAAGTCAGGACTCATCCAAGCTCATGTTCCAACTTGCACTTTCAAAAACAAACGCATTCTCAGGTACCCGTCAGTAAACTGAGGAATTTATGACAAAAATACGTGTTCTCACATACATTTTGGAAATGTATCATTTGTGGTTTATAGAAAAGCTACCAAGAGCACCCAAGAAAACAGCTAAGTGCCCTTCAACTTGTTAACTATACCAGGGAAATCACTAAGAATATAAATATCCCTTATTTATCTTTCCTTTTTTTTTTTTTTAATTTTACTGGGGATTGAACTCAGGGCCTTCACACTGAACTACATCACTAACTCTTTTCTATTTTTTATTTCGAGACAGAATTGTTTGTTTGTTTTTTGAGACAGGGACTCACTACCTAGTTCAAGCTGGTCTCAAACTCACTTTGTAGCTCAGGCTGGCCTCAAACTTGGGGCGATTCTCCTGCCTCAGCCTCCCGAGTGCTGAGATGACAGGCATGCGCCATCACACCCAGTTTGAGACAGGGTCTTGCTAAGTTGCTAAATTGCCCAGGCTGAGCTTAAACCTGCAATTCTCCTGCCTCAGCCCCAGGAGTGCTGAGATTATGGGTGTGCACGACCATGTGTGGCTGTACCTTAATGTGTGCTGATAGGGACAGAGTCCTCCAGCCAGCCCTAGAATCATCACATCAGGAACCGGTTAGAATGAAAAAGTCCAAGATCTCGAGGAGCCGCGGGAATGACAGGTTTTCTGTTGCAGAACGCAGGTGGGGCGGTGGGCGTGGCGGGGAGCTCAGGACCTGAGAGTCCCACTTCTGCCTCTCCTCTTGCGCAGAGCCCCCCAGAGCCTTTCAGCGCCTCTGAGGGCCATGGGTGCGCACCGCGCCTCCCGGGCCCGCCTGGGTCTGGTAGACCAGGACCCTCGGAGGCCGGCCGCACGCCAGGTGCAGCGCCCAGCGCGGTACACGCCACGCCGGCCGCGGCCCGCTGCCCCTCGCGCGACTCTGGACCGGCCGTCCATGCGTCCCCGCTGCCCTTCCAGTGCCTGCCTCTCCCAGCTGCGCGGGGCGGTGGTGCGGGAAGGGAGCAGCCGCGGGGCTCGCGGGGAGGTGGGGGGCGCAGCCGGCGGCGGAGGGAGGCCCCTCGGCCCGTCTGCCATGAGGATCTGTGATGCAGATCTGTGATGCGGCTCGCAGGAATGGATACGATGCAATGCCTTGCCGCTATCACGATTTCACGCAGTGATCAGTTCTCTTTTCAGTCCTTACCGTAATTCCTTACCATAATAGTTAACTTCAGTGAGCCACGAGCGCGCTTCTCTTCTCAGCCTTCTCGCATCCTTTGCTTCTGAATGAGTCGATGATAATCTGCGGGGCGGGCGGGGAGGTCGCTCAGCGGGCCGCGCCTGGCTAGCAAGCGTGAGGTCGTCGGTTCGATTCCCGGTGCCAGAAAAAAAAAAAAAAAGCTAATTTGGGGGTAATATCCTGGTCCTAAAAATGCCACGGCCCAGACACACGAAATGTATGGATGGAGTAGTGTTGACAGCAGTGGGCAGAAATGTCCTCGCCAGGCACCAGCCTTTTCTGATTGGCCGGAGCGGGCCAGCCACCCTCGCAGGCTAAGGGACGCTGGGCCCACTGTGCTGGGCCCACTTCCACGGAGAGTCTCCCAATCTGCTGGGCTGGAGGGATAAGATCAGCAGCACAGTGGCCTTGCAGAAGAATGTTAGGGGAGCTTGGAGGAGGGAGATGTAACAGCATGGTACTGGCATAGACAGCAGGGTGAGTGTCTGGCAGATGGCTTTTTTTTTTAATTAAAAAAATTTTTTTGTTTGGTTCTTGAAACAGGTTCTCACTATGTAGTTCAGGCTGGCCTCAAACTCACAGTGATTCTCCTGCCTCAGTCTCCCAAGTGCTGGGGTTACAGGCGTGTGCCACTGTGACCGGCTTTGGCAGGTAGCTTGAGCCATCCAGGCAAGGGGCAGGGCACCAAAGCCTAAGGCTTTTGGGTGTCTACTCTCCAGGGCCCTGTGTGCAGGAGCTGGCAGGAAGACTGGGGAAGCCCTGGGGGAATCTGGTTTGGAAGCAGGCTGTCAGTGAGGACCCTGCTACAGTGCAGGTGGCAGGGATCGGGGCTGTTGGACAGGCAAGCGTCTCGATCAGATCTCAGGGTTTCCAACTCTACACAGCCTCACAGCGCTTTCCTTGGCTGTCCTCGCCCTCATTTCAGATGTTGCACTTATTTCTGATCATTTTGTTTTGATTCCATTTCTTCTTAATACAGTCACCAGCAAGCCAGAGCACAGGCATTGGCCCACAATCACCGCTGATAAAAGTTTTTGTTGTGTTTTTTTTTTTTTTTTTTACTTTTTGAGACAGTCTCACTACGCAGTTCAGGCTGGCCTTGCGCTCACTTTGCAGCCCAAGCTGGTCTCAAACTCACAATGATCCTCCTGCCTCAGCCTCCCGAGCGCTGGGATTATAGGTATGCACCACTAGGCCTAGCTGATAAAAGTTTCTCTATCCTGGGCTAATGAACTACACCAGCAGTGCTTTCTTACCTCACTCCCCTTAAGCTCTATTTGAGTTAGAAAGTTCATACATAATTGCTTTAGAGTTTGCTTGGCCCAAGCAGCAAAACTCTGTTGTTGGTTTAGTCCTGCTTTCATTAAAAATGTGGATGACATGGTGCCCAAGAGTGTCACAGTCTCATTAATACTGATTTTAATACTTAAGAGAGAGACTTGTAAGAGACTTCTCCCTGCCTCTCTCCCTTTCTTCCTTCCTTCCTTTTTTTTCCCCCCTCTCCCTACCTCCCTCCCTTGGAAACTGGGGAGTAAATTTGGGCATATTGCCCTTAGTAGCACCCATTTCGTAGAAAGGGGCACCCTCTCCACCTCTAACTCCAGCCCATTCTTCCCAGCAGAGGTAGGGTTGCTGCGATACCACTGCTGACAAACACTGAATTATTTTGTGCCTAAACACTGAGCACTTTTTAGTCAAACCTAGGACCAAAGCCACACTAAACTACTAATTCACACAATTCCAAGTTTAAGGACATTTTTTTTGTAGAGAAAACATTCTCTGGAACAAAATAGGAGTGTCAGGTACGAAAGGGCAATGATTTGGATTAGTCCATTCCCGGATCATGATTTTAGCTAGCACAAAAAAGGCCCTCTGTTTCTGCAGAGGATGAGCCCAAACCGAGCCAGCATGAGCCCTTGCTGTTAATTCAGAGGGCGAGCCAACTGTCATCAGATGTGTCGTGGCACTAGGGAGCCAAAGATAAATTAGATGCCGGAGTTCTTGTCAATTATTATCTGATTGCATAATCAGGTCACATTTTTGGTCTGACTGGACAGCTGTGGCTTCACTGTCTTTCCCTATGGCTCTCCTGCGCTTCAAGGTCATTTGGACATCCCTGGAACAGCTCCACCTAGAGGGGCTCCCAGGGTCACTGGGCCCTTGCTGCAGGGGCCATGATTCTTCTGCTGCCCGGAGCTTATGGTGCGATGGACAGCAGAGGTTCCTCTGACCTCCCCAGCAGGTCTCCTCTCGGGTGGGCAGAGTGGGTAAGAAAGGGAAATGAGAAGCGAGAGGCAGCTGACAGCCAGAAGATGGGTTACTGGGCCTGGTTAGGGCCTTTGGGACAAAGAAAGAGCTCTGTCCTGAGACCTGGTTCCTTCACTCAGGTCAGAAGTGGCAGGGTTAGTCTAAGGGGTCCTCCCTGAGCTGATGGGCAGCATTGTGTCCAGATAAATGCTTTCTCCTGGATGACGCTCGGAGTTCAGGTTTCCACTGGCCCAGAAACACTGGCTGGATTTCTTTTCTGGTTTCCATAAGTAGCAACTCCTTGTCGCACTCTCTGATTTGCTTAAGGTGTGTTTGTCTGCTGTCCCTGTTCTATTATAAGGAATTAATAAGTGATCCCTGTAATTAAAGAAAGCTTTCCAGATAATTGCTTTACATGAGAGTAGAATACATTACAAATGAAAATCAATTTTAATATAATAACATAGTGTAGATATTTTGATACTTGCAGAATTGATTTTGATTGATTAGTTTTATACAGTGGTCATCTCAAATTCTTGTGAGTCCCCATTAAACTTCAAGTGATTAAGTTAAACTAAATGAAGGAAATGGAAGCATGCTCTATGACTGCAGAACAATTCAAAGGTTTTGAGTAAGTTAGAGGATTAAATACCCTACTTAACAATTATACACAGATGCCATAGAAATGATAAACTTCTTAACCAGGAAGAAAAACAAAAAGTTACTCATGAAAAGTTAGAAATTAAAATAAACAAAGGATCTAAAAAGAAGAAGATATATTATGGGGATTCACTAAACAAGACTAAGAAATGATTATTCTTTCTTTTTAAATTTTACCTCTTTGATGCCTTAAATTAAAAGGGCTTTCAGATTGCTATCCTTCCTTTGACCCTTGGGGTCTTTTACATTACTGGGACCTGGTTTGTCTCTTAATTTCTATGTAAAAAGACACAAAAGATCCCACTAACTGGGAGATCAGTAGAGTAGGGATAAATCAAATAGCTGGGAGAAGAATTTCACGGGATCACAGTTGCTCCCAGCGATTTTCTTGGTGCACACACTGTCACGCTCAGCCCTGCGTGATCTCGTAGCTAGCTTGGGAATGGACAGCTGCAGGACATCAGAGATGGCTTCTTCTTCCACAGGCGTGGAGTCTGTGATCTGGCCCAAACATCTCGACGCCTTTGCAGACAGACCCCTCCCCTCCTGTTGCATGCAAGTCAAGGTCCTGACCAGCCTGAAGGGGCTGCCAACCTTTAAGTCTTAAAAATATTCGAAGTGCTAGGCATGGTGGTGCACTCCTATAATCCCAGCACTGGGGAGGCTGAGGCAGGAGGATTGTAGCACGTTTGAGACCAGTCTGGGCTACACAGTGAGCCCAAGGCCAGCCTGACTGCATAATAAGACCCTGTCTCAAAAAAAAAAAAAAATATATATATATATTCAAAGTAAGCCAAACTCTGTCAAATATTGCATGTTTTCTCTCATATGTGGAATCGAAAAAAGAAGAGAGAGACAGACAATAGGAAAGTGGAAGGGAGATAATTATAAAAAAGGGGAATGAGAGAGGAGGAGATAGGGGAGAGTAGGAAAGGAGGCTAGAGGGGTAGAATAATTAAAATATGTTATATGTATGTGCAAATATGCCAAAATAGAACTCAGTTTTTGTACAACTAGTAAGCACTTATTATAACTAATACACGCTTTTTTAAAAACTGAAAAAAACCCAGCTTTTCTCTAAGTTCTGCTTGCTCCCTTGTTTCTCTTGTCCTGATAACTGTACATTGTATGGTGCGTGCCTATCATCCCAGGACTCGGGAAGCTGAGGCAGGAGGGTTGCTGTGAGTTTGAGACCAGTCTGGGCTGCATAGTGAGTTCAAGGCCCGTCTGAAATGTATATCAAGATCCTGTCTCACAAGGCCAAAAATAAAAACAAAACAAAACAAAACAAGAAACCCTGCGTCACACTGGAATAATACAAATAATTCACATCCCCCAGATTTTTATAATCTAAGTTATGAGAACACATTTTAATGTTCTAGGCAGCATTTTTATCATTTCTGAAGATGAAATACTCTGTGATGCTTTCTGTCGCCTTTCTGTGAGAGGCAGTGAGGGGCATTCGTTTAGGCTTTTAGTGAGAAGACAGAAGGGAGATGGGGAGGCAGGTGAGAAGGAGGAGGCAGGCTACCCAGGCAGCTTCTCATGAGGGCCCAAGCGCTGGGGGTGGGGAAGATCGAGAAAGGCCCCCCAGTCCAAGTCTTCCCAGAAGCACCTGCAGCTGCCCCCAGGACCCAGGGTCCCTGCTGGACATCTTACTCTCTTGATTGACGAAGCGTGATTGAAAAATATGGTGAATGCTTAAGATAAAAAACATTATTACAGTAACAGATGCATTGCTGGTAATTCCTCATAATATCTTTCCCTCCTATCTCATTATTCTTACCACTTTACTGCAGCAGTTCTGGAACTCTTGGTTTGTGAGGTCTTTATGATGTGTGATTAAAAAAATACGGTGCTGCTGCTGCGTGTGACCCACAAGAGAGACAGGTGCATAAACACACGACACCGCGTCCTCATCCACCCTGTTCACTGGATCCGGCACCATGAAGCTTCCGGCTCTTCCCCAGAGTCAAAACCATCGCAGAAGGTCCGTCTTGAATTGATTCAACATCAGAGAAGCCACAACAGCACAACTAAAAACACTCAGCAAAGAGAATTTCTAGAATTGCTGCACAAAGTGGCAAGAATAATGGGGCAAGTGTGTTTGAAGCAAAGGTGAATGGTAATGAGGGGGATTAATGACAGTGGATCTTTTATCGTGATGCATTTTTAAAATTTAAACATTCACTGTATATTTTGATCACCCTTCATCTGCACCTTGCCCCTTCTCGTCTTGGTTCACTTCGTCCTCTTCAGTGTGTTCTGAACTGGAAGTCTAACTCAGTAAATGCCCATTCATCCTGACGTTGATTTTTGTGTTTTTCCTTCTAGAATTTTTTGTCTTTGTTTTTCATATTCTGTGCCTTGCTTTCTTCTTGGGGAAACAAAAGAGGTACCTTTCTGCACCTTCTAGACTCTCCTACTCTGACCTTCTAGAATCTCCTACTCTGAACTTCAAGACTCTGCTACATGAAAAATGTTCTTACAGCATTGCAGGTCCCCAAAAGCCACAGGGATGGATGCAGGGTGACTCTGACTACCAAGTCCAGGTGGTGATACTTTTTCTAAAGTACTAGACAGGGTCTGTCAAGTGTGGCATCTGTCACTGGCTTGGGTACATGAGCCACATTGCCAGGTCTACCTGAGGCCCACCATCTGCAACTATTTATTTAGAGCCCAGAGAACACCAAGTGCTGTGTAAGTGTACATTACACGACATCCTTGTTTTACAGATAGAGAGACAAAAGGCACAGAAAACAAAGTAAGTTTTGCCATCGGAACTGTGTCCCTGACCTCTGTCATTATTTCACTCTGGTCAAAATCCCAACATGAAATCTATCATCTTAACTAAGTTTAAGTTTAAGTGTACGACCCAGCAGGGTTACTGTATGCATGTCATTGTGCAACCAATCTCTAGAGCTCTGCTGTCTTGCAAAACTGAAGCTCTGCGCCCATCGGGCAGCTCCCCTGGCCTCTGACTTTTGCTGGAGAGTTCACGGAGGCATTGCTGGGCAGAGAGTCATGTCGGTCGCAGCAGGAACGTAGAAGCTCGTCCTGAGCCCTCTGTCACGTTTGATGCAGGCGAATATGCACAGAGAGAAAAGGCAAGAGGCTCCTGATAGGAGAAAAGTGGCTCTCGGGACCTTTCTGAACCTGGGCTCTCCCGTGTCCTCACTGCTTATCTCCGGTGGCTTTGCATCAACTCACAGAGTTCCCAGTGAAGTGTCATCTTACTGTGCTGCTGCAGTTTTCCAGTTACTGTGTAAGAGCACAGTGATATTACTTCACCCTCAAAGAGTCCTCCTGAGAAACGATCATTACTTTTATCGCTGAGGACTAGAGAAACCTCAGTCTGGTAGAACTCAGAGGGGTTGAATTCTAGTTCCTGTTGGTCTAGTGACCGAATGCTCGACAGGCATGGCATTGCTTGAGCTGTGTTTTGAGATCCTAGCATCACTATTGAGTTGAGGTAAGACTTTGCCAAAGGCGTCGTGAGCAGTTTCTGATGCGCAGAGAACCCTTCACCTCTGTTGACCAGGAGCCGCGGACAGTCGCGTTTTCTGGCTCAAACCCTCCGAATGCTGTTTGTGTTTCTGTCAGAATGTGAAGAAGACCGACTGGTTCCAGGAGTGGCCTGATTCCTACGTGAAGCACATCTACAGCTCAGAGGACAGGAGCGCACAGCGCCATCTGAGCAGCTGGGCCATGCGCAA
Organism: Cuniculus paca; assembly: GCA_004365215.1. Classification (NCBI taxonomy): domain Eukaryota; kingdom Metazoa; phylum Chordata; class Mammalia; order Rodentia; family Cuniculidae; genus Cuniculus; species Cuniculus paca. The sequence goes on along the minus strand of RJWT010001287.1, from coordinate 25,771 downwards.
CACCAACAACCATAACTCACGCATCCTCAAGAAGTCCTGCCTGGGCGTGGTGGTCTGCGGCCGAGACTGCTCCACCAAGGACGGGCGCAAGATCTACCTGAGGCCCGCCATCTGTGACAAAGCCCGGCAGAAGCAGCAGCGTGAGTGGGGTGTGGGGGCACCGGGACACATCCCAAGGCTAAGCAAGCCTGGCCAGCGGCAAGCAGGGCCGTTCTGGCATTGAGAGCTGCCCGGGCCACCAGGGTCTGTCTGTCCCAAGGATCTGCCGTGTCAGAGCGCTGGCCTGAACACAGCGCCCTTGGAGTTCAGATGGTGGCTCGGGGCCCTGGTCAGAAGGCAGAGGCGTCACTCACGGGGCACTGCGAGGACACAGGGTAGCCTGGATAAGCTTAGGACGAAGTAGTTTGCCGGACTTGCTATCTGCAGCGGCAGCAGGGAGGCTAAGTGTGAAGTCAGACTCAGTTCTGCTGGCTTAGCTTCCTGCTGAGTTAGTTGTTCTTTCTTTTGATTTTACCATCCTCGCCAGCCGTGTTCCCGGGACCCCAAACCTGCTCCTGACCTCCAGTTCTGTCATGTTCTTTCCTAGTTATCCGTCTTCAGAACTTTCTCTCAGTTCGGCACCTGTTACAGGCATTTTCACCTTGAAAATTCAGTGGCTGCTCTCTCTCGAGTGTGCCTTCACCCCTTGCCCCTTAGTTCTAGTTGAAAACCGAAATAAGGTTTTCCTCTACTCTACAAAGAATTTAAATAGCAGTCAATGAACGGGAGGCGTTTTCTGCTCAGGAGAGCTCCGCACTGCCCTGGGGGTGGCCCTGTGGTCGGCAGCTGCTGGCCAGGTCCCGCGTGACTGCAGCGGTGGCACAGAGGCCAGGCCTCCCTTGCCCAGGTGACGAGGGAGGCTGCCGTCCCCGCCCTCCTCCTGGGGTCAAGGCTGAGCCTGGACAGCGCCCCAGGAGCAGCCCGCGTGGTCACTGTCTGCTGCCCCTCCACAGGGAAGTGCTGTCCCAACTGCAGCGGGCCTCTGAAGCTGATCCCCTGCCGGGGCCACGGCGGCTTCCCAGTCACCAACTTCTGGCGGCACGACGGACGCTTTATATTTTTCCAGGTGGGCTTTGCGTTATTCGTGAGACTCTGCTTCTCTTTACCTTGAACGGTGTTTACAGAGCTTCCTCCAGGGCAGTGTCATGTGGGGCTACAGGGACACAGGGGAACGGGACCCTGCACCCACCCGGCGGCCGTCCCCCAGGGGCACAAATGGGTGTGTCCTGGGCAGGCGTCAGTCTGTCCAACATCCCCCACCGCCCGCCCCCAGCTCTAGCTCGGAGCCTCCCACACCCAAGCTGGAACACCAGCTCTGACTGGTTTTTCCTTCTTGGCAGTACTGGGGATTGAACCCAAGGGCTCCACCTCCACCCCTTTATAAATTAAATTTTGAGACAGAGCCTTGCTGAGTCACTGGGTTTCTCAGGCTGGGCTCACACTTGCGATCCCCCTGCCTCAGCCTCCCAAGTGCGGCAGTTACAGGCGTGCACCACGCCCACCTCAGCTCTGATTTTAACAACCACTGGAAAGTCAGACGAGTTGCTTTCATCCCTGAAGCTCCCATTTTCTGTAAAATGTGAGAAGTACTAGTCAGAGGAGTGACATGAACTGTAATAAAGAAGGGACTCTCTGATGTCAGGCTGCCTGGGTTCAAATCACTGCAGTACTGGCAAACCAGCTCCCCCCAAGAAGAAAAAAAGGCCTGATTGGGAGCATTTGTCAATTTCTGCACTGTAACTACTCCTGCTGTGGCCATTTCAAGCTACCAGACATTTTAAGTAGCCCACTCACAAAATTCCCAGGTGTTTTACAAGCTCTCAGCTTGGTCAGCTCCCGTGGGGGCATCTCAGACCTCAACATCCTCGGGGAGGGCACCCAGGCAGCGTAACCTCTCCATGCCTCTGTTTCCTGTCCCGTAAACCGGGGTAACGATAACAGTACACGCCTCCAAGTTCGCGGTCACTGAAGCCAGTCTTAGCCTGCGTAGCAATGTCCCACGCGTGCTGCAGGAAGCAGGACAGGCTCAGGAAGGAGTCCTGTGACAGGGAGGCAGCCGGCAGGAGGGGGGCGGCTGGGGACAGCCATCAAAGTTTTCTCTGGGTGGCCGTGCACTGCCCAGTCACTCACTTTGTTTCCCGTTTACTTCCTCGTCTCCTTTCAGTCAAAGGGACAGCATGATCACCCGAGGCCAGAGACCAAGTTAGAAGCCGAGGCCAGGAGGGCAGTGAAGAAAGTGCACGCGGCATCGCCTTCTGTCTCCTTAAAGCGGAAGGGGAGCCCAGAGACCAAGGTAACTGTCCCCATGTGTGCCCAGTGTTGGGCTGGTCAACTGCCGGGTCCCGCAGTGATAGATGAAAGCTGCAAGCCAGGTTTTAGTAGGTTCACCCACAGAGCATCCTTCAGGGACACTGACTCTCGCATCTGTCTCTTAATCTATGCCATCTTTGTAGCAGGCGGTCAAGCATAAATTCTGTGTAACTGCAGAATCAGCTTCCTGAATACAGTTAAAAAAGAGAAACTTGAATTAGTACCCAGCCTCTGTTTGGCATTCTGCATTTTCATTCTAACAGAAACAAAATTAGTTGAAATGCTCTGAACAAAACATTAGTTTCATGATGTTTTTCTCCAGCAAAGTTTCTGTACATCTCCAGAAGAGATTATTGTTTTAGTTTATGGACCAGAGTGAGGTAAACAGTCCCAAGAAGGATGGTGGCTCGAGTGGCAGTTCCGGCTGGCACCCGCTGCTCTCACAGCAGACCGGTGTGAAGGCTTGCGGGGAGCAGGGAAGGCTGTGGGTTTGCTTCCTTCACAGTGATGGTGATTCCTATACTTCGACGCTCCGCCTTTCTTTTCAGAACACAGACAGAGCTGGTCCATTCCTTGATGCTCTAAGTTTACCTTACAGAAATGCAATTTGAGTCTTCTGTAAGGAAATGCAAGCTTCCTACCCCAATGTCTGGTCCCGCACCCTTTGCCCCTGCTGTAGGACAGGTCAAGAGCATTTCTTCCCACTACCACTACTTGGTCACAGCTCTTTCTCTCCTCCTCAAAACTATTCTCTTATTAGCCAATAGTTTTACATAAACAAGAGCAAAACTTAATTCTCTACTAGGTTCTTTTTCTTTGATTAACTGAAGAACACTACTTCATTTATAAAAATGCAGTGCTGCCTCAATTTACGAATATGTAAACAATTGGTTTTCAAACAATTTGGTTTGCAAACATAAGCATTTGGCAAAAAAAAAAAATTCCTTTTGTTTGCAAACTCTACATCGAGTGACTAACATGACTGTGGCCATCTTTCCCGCACAAACATGAACGTGACCGTGTTTTCTAAAATCGTAGCACAAATTAAGCTTGTGAACCGAGTTACCACTGTAAATGGACCATTTCATGTTCTAGACAGCCTGCTTATAATTCAACAAACTTTCCTATTAGTTCAGAAAAAATTCTTTTAAGAAAAAAAAAAAACACCTTGATTTTTCAGACTCCAACCAATATTAAAAAAATAGAAAAGTCAAGACAGGGAATGAGGGCTGGGGAGAGGGGGAGGAAGAGAGGGGGCAAGGGAGAAAAATGGAGAGAGAGGAAAGCATCCCTGAGCTCTGTCCTGAGTATAATACAAATCTTTGAAGCTGTGTTTTGGTTTTTTGTAAAGCGCTCCTTCAAAGTTTCTCGGAAAGGAGTGAGGATATCAGATTTACACCTGTGTGCAAAACATCTTACACGTGCTCGCCATGGGCACCGCGGCTCTCGCTGGCGAGAGCTCTGAGAGGAGGTGGAAATGGCTTCCACGTCTCCCAAGGTCTGGGGCCGGGGCAGAGCAGCTGTGTGCCAAGGCTTGAAGCACGCCAGGAATGAGGACAATCCAACAGAGCTCTTACTAGTACAGTGCAGAGTAACCCGTGGGTGTCGGTGGGAGTTGTACAGGTTTGCTTAACTTATTAACGTGAGCATGTCACTCTCCTTTCCAGTCTCCTTCAAGCAAAAGGCCAAATCAAGGAAGTTTACCTTTAACTTGGTCATTCCAGGAAGGCGTCCACTTGCCCACTAGTCACGGTGGACATTTAATGGCTAACGCTGTCCAACAGAACGCACTGAATGATTGTTTGCCCTTCCCCAAGAGCTATGGGCCAGGAGGACCCGTGGACACCACAGATCTGGCGAGCCTGCCGTCCACCTTGGACTCCACTAAGCTCTATGAAAAATGCAAGATCCACAGCAGCGGAGACCTGTTTCAGCCTCCGGCACCTGGAGTCTACTCAGATTATGACGACCTGCAAACGTGGAGTAAAAACTCCGCTTTGGGGAGAAATTCTCTTACTGACAGCTGCTGTCCCAATTATCCTTTTCCTCTGACCAACTGGCCTTGCGACTTCTTTTCTTCCCAGAACTCTTTGGAACCTTTACCCCAGCAGATTCCACTGGAGCCACCTGCACCCAAACCCAGCTGCCACCCTTTGTGGCCAAATCCAGGAAGTGATGTTTATGAGGAGAAAATACCCGTGGATTTCAACAGCTACGTGCCTTCGCTCACATACCCTGCACCTCAGGAAGACCCCTTCCTGCTTACGTACACCACCCACCCTCACCAGCAGTACTCATTACCGGGCAAGAGCAGCCGATGGGATTTTGATGAAGAAATGACATGCATGAGTTTGGATCACTGCAACAGTGAAATGCTTCTAAACCTCTGTCCTTTGAGATGACTCTGATCTTCTGTAAACCACCTCATACCGCCCCCCCAAAAAGCTATTTTTGGAAATGTCTGAAAGAACTTCTTGTTTTCCAAATATAACTGCAGGTAAATGGGACTCCACAAGCAATAAGCAAGACTTCTTTGTTCCTGCAAGAAATCTTTGTGCCTCCTAATACTCTCCTTCTTGGCCAGGAACAGACAGTCAGCCAATGTGCTTGTCAAATGCCCGCTGGTTTCCCTCTGCATCTTTCTGGGCCTTCAGCACCGCAGTGGGTTATCCATTGGGTTCTCATTGTTGTTAACACATATCACATGGACGGAGATGGGAAAAGCCCGTCTGCTTCATCTGTGCCTTCTTGGGAACTGAAAAGGAAGGATCAGCCCCTCTTAGCTATTTTCTTGTCAGTGAGACACGGCGCCTGATGCCTACACCTTAGGGGAGAAGAGGTTTGCTTTGGCTCACATTTCGGTCCATAGTAAGCTTGCTCTAAGGAAGAAACCGCAGGACAGAAGGGCATGGAGGAAGAGAAGCTGCCCATGTCATGATGTTGGAGAAGCAGAGAAAATCAAGCGAGGAACCGGGGTGAGAGATACACCCACCTAAGCCATGCCCACAGTGACCACCTCTTCCAAAAAGACTGTACCTCTTAATAGCAAGTCAGCTTTAATGCCCCCATAGTCCAATCGGCTCCCCAAAACCTCATGTATGATAACATGAGAACACCTACATATGAGCCATAACATTCTGTCCCTGTTCTCTTTAGGCAAAAAGCATCAAGTTCATCTCTAAGAGTCAAAAGTCTTGATAGTTTAGCATTGCTGAAAAGTTCAAAGTCTCCTCTGAGATCTATGGCAAATGTGTAGCTGTGAACTCCTATAAATATCAAAAAGAAGTTAAATACTTCCAACATACTATGGCATAGGGTAAATATTCCAAAAAAGGAGGAGCAGAAAGTAGAAACCAATGGAACCAAAGCAAGATCAAAACCCAGCTAGGCAAGCATTAAACCCTGTAGCTCCAAGTCCAGCACCTGGGGTGAGTTGTGGCAATGGGATGTGAAAGCCAAAGGCCACGGAGCATGCCATTCCTGAGGCACTGCTGCTGGTTATAACTCTCATGGCTTCTTCACTGAGCTGGCTTTGCTCACTCCTTGCAGCTCTCCTTAGCAGACATCTTGGCTTCTCAAAACTTATGGGGTCTCCTCTCTACTTCCGGCTTCACACTCATAACTTCACACACTACCACCTCAGGGGCACAGTGCCTGGCCTCCAGGGCCTTCTTTTGAAATCAAGGTGGAAGCTTTCCTGACTCACCATTTTTGTGTTCTTCATACCCATAAAAAAAAACCAAAACCACACGGACAATGCCAAGGTCCTCTCCCAGCTAGAATGGTAGCCACACCCACTTGAATTATGATTATACAAGTCTCTGTGTTCCTGAATGACGGAACAATATCAGCCAGTTTCCAGGCATCCAATTCCTTAGGCAGCCATTCTGGAACATCATGTTCTGGGACTCTTCTCAAAGCAAAGTCTTTCATTTTTGCAATTTTGAGCCTGCAGTGGGAGAGGCCTTGTCTATTCCTCACATGCTCTCTACCCATCTTATTGTCCTGTAAAGTACTTGGCTTCTCTTTTTTTACGTTTTATTAGAACACATTTGTGGTAATAGAGTTTACAATCATCTCGGGAAGTGGATACGTGAACATAATGCAACTCGTTTTTAATCCCTTTCCCCTCCCCTCTCCCACTCTTCCTTCCTCTTCTAATTCTCCTTTTCCCATTTTTTTCTTGTTGATATTATTAATCTTGGCTCATGTTGATGGCATACAATGTTTACATTCACTGAGGTAACTAGGTTCTTGTACATGGTATAACTTTATTCTACTTATTTCCCTTAGCCCTTCCCCTTAGTCTCTTGGGCCCCTTCCCATCTATAAGAGAGTCATATCATTGTCCACCTCTATCCATCCTTTATTATTCTCTTTGTTTGTACTTTGCCTTACTCAAATGAGAGATACCATACAGTATTTAAGCTGGTGTGTCTGGTTTATTTCACTCAACATTATATTTTCCAGGTGCATTCATTTTCCAACAAATATCTCAAATTCACCCTTTATAGCTGAGTAGGATTCCATTATCTATAGATACCACACTTTATTCATTCATCTGTTGAGGGTATACAGGCTGCTTTCAGGATTTAGCTATTATGAACTATGCTGCTATAAACATTGATATTCATATATATATATGCTGACCAGTTCTAGAAGTTAAATGGGTTGTTTACATACATACATAAATATTATAATATATATTATATAGTATATGAAATATATTTGTGTGTAGCATATGTGATAGTAAAAATATAAGAGTTGGGTGTGGTGGCACACACATATAATCCCAGCACTTGGGAGACCAAAGGTGGATCTCCCTGAGTTCAAAGCCAGCCTAGGCCACATAGTGAGTTCAAGGCCACCCTGAACCACATACAGAAACTGTGTGTCAAAACACGAACAAACAGACAAAAACCTCAATAAATATCCAGTTTAGAGATCATCTGGTGTCATACCAGTTGCATCTCTAATCTAGCTTTGACATTTCAGGACACAGTCATAGGACCACAACTGTCTCATTTTTAATAATGTATAATAATATTACTATTACACCTAAACAGTCCTGTATTGGACTGAATATTAGGTTGGTCTGAATCTACTAACTTCCTTTGTCTAACTGCATAAAACATTCATTTTAGCACAGTTATAAATCAAATACATGTGTGAGTACCATCCAGGTCAAGAAATCAAGTTTCCCCCTCAGAAGGTCCTCTAATTGCAGCCCTAATCCCACCACTCCTGATCAAAAGCCCCTTCTGCACCTCAAAAGTGATCTCTAAACTGGATATTTAGTTTCTCTACGTAGCTCTGGCTGGCCCTGAACTCACAGAGATCTTCCTGCCTTGGTCTCTCCAGTGCTGGGATTACAGGCATATGCCACCATACCCTGCTCTTAATTTTACTACCTTTCTAAGTATTCCTAAACAACAGTTTGGTTTTGCTATTTTGGAGGAAACCTAATAAAATCTAGATTATGATACTGTGAAGAATTTCTTAAATACAGTGTCCATAAAGAAGAGTGCACAGATCATGGCACATAGCTCAGTAAACTGTGTAAGAACACTCCAGTGTAGCTACTACCTTACCAGTGTCCTTCTGGAACCCAGCATACTTCCCAGAGTAGAAACAGTCTGGATGGCAGCCACAGTCCCTGCTAAGAGCGGCTTTCGGTGACACTGGCTTCAGTAAGCACGCAAAAAGTCCAGTGGAAACCCCAGGCCGCCCCTCGGCTGTGGGCTCTGGCCCAGGCACGGTGGAGACAGCTCAGGCTGGGGATCACAGAACTGTGACTGCGAGGGAATTGGGTTTCTTCTGGTCGGAGGCTTTCTGGGTATTTCAAACATTTTCCCTCCACTAGGCTAGATACCCTTTTATCCAAACCTTTCTTCACTTTAAGAAACATGGTCTTGATATTTATCAAGGCAAGGACATGTATGCAGTTTGAAGAATCAAACGGTACCATGATGGTTATGAGCAACAGCTGTCTACTTTCAAGTCTGGTTCCCAGGCCCCAGAAGGCATCCACTGCTTGACTCTCAGTGGCTGTTTCTAGTCCTGGCCCACGGGCACTGGGTAGCATGCTTGTGGATCTGCTTCTCCACTCCACACACCTACGCACTCTGGCCACTGAACCGCGTTCAAGATAAAACCAAGGAGCCAGAGACGGTGTCGACTAGAATTTAAGAGCCTTTATTAGCCAGCTGACGACCGAACAGCAGGACCCATGCAGGGAACCACTGTGCAGTGCTGAGTGAAGGGAGAACTAAGTATTTATGTACTATAACCATACCCCTGGTGACAATGGTTACAATTAGACATGCATCTATGACGTCCTGGTTGCCATCCCCATTGACAATGGTTGTAATTACACATATGTCTATAACATCTTGGTTGCCATCCCCATTGACAAAGGTTACAATTACACATACATCTATAACATCCTGGTTGGCATACCTGCTGGGGCACAGTGCACCGAACAGACCTGAGAATACGGCACTAAGTTACATTCCCAAGGTGGGGTAGCCTCACAAGCAAGGGAGTGGGGAAGTACAAACAGGGTTCACTAGTTTTTCTATTATGTCAGCCTACAACAGCCATGTTAGGGTTCCGACACATGTTGCCACCACCACCCTCAGCTCTGGTCTCCCCCAGATTTAAATCTGTTTTACACCATAAAAATGTGCTCATTTTAAATGCACAGCTTTGCCCACTGTATACATGACCATTTTACACAGTGAACACCGCCCAAGTCAAGACACACAGCGTGGCCAGGGCCACAGAAGGTTCTGTTGTGCTCCTTTCCCCTCTACCCCCGCTTCAGTGATGGCGAACCCTTTAGAGCTTTCAATGATATAAACGGCCTGTTATGGTATGTGTGCCTTGGGTTTGACACTGCTGCCCTACTTGTCCCCCAATTTTGCATTTCCTAAAATGTCATATAAATGACTTCCTAACATTGTTTTTGTTTTGTTTTTTGAGACAGGATCCTGCTATGTAGTTCAGGATGAACTCATTATGTAGCCTTGAACTCACTATGGCTTTGAATTTGTGGCCATGCTCCTGCCTCAGTCTCCCGAGTGCTGGGATTACAGCTGTGGGCCACCGTGCCCAGCCCCACGATCTTTTGCAGTTGGCTTCTTTCACCCATCACAGTGCTTTTGAGGTCTGTCCATGTTGCTGCATTCTGGGTGTTCCATCCCTCTTCACTATTGTATGATACACCACACTTGAGCCATACACTGGCCTGTAGGAATTAGGTTGTTTCCAGTTTCGCCCATTATAAATAAAACTGCTATAAATATTCACATCCCAGGCCATTTGATGCTCACATGGTTTCATTTCTCTTGGCTACATCGCTAGGAATGAAATGTCATCTATGTCAAGCACAAGTTTTAACTTTAGCGGAAACTGCCAAGTTGTGTGACTACTCGGTAACATTCAGCAGCCCTGTGTCAGTGAAGGCCAAGAGGTCCCATTGCTTCTTCCTTTTTTTTTTTTTTTCTTTTTTCTTTGTCTTCTTGAGACAGGGTCTCACTATGCAGCTCAGGCTGGCCTTGAGCTCACTTTGTAGCCCAGGCTGGTCTCGAACTCACAAAGACCCACCTGCCCGACGTTCCCAAAGGCCGGGATTACATGCATGCACCACCAGGCCCAGCTCCCATTGCTTCTTGACCCAGTCTTTAAATTCTTAGCCGTCCTATCCATTCCCATGGAGTCTCACTGTATTTAGCTGCATTTCCCTTGTGACTAATCATGCTGAACATCTCTGTGTGTTGCCACCTATCTATCTTGTTGAACTGTCCGTTCAAATCTTTTGCCAACTTTGTCGGATTTTCAGGAGAGTCTAAAAGCCAGGAATGATGGTGTATAGCTGTAGGCAGGAGGATGAAAAGCTCAAACCCAGTCTGGGCAATTTACAGATTTAGCAATACTCACAATAAAAAATAAAACAAGATTAAGGATGTAGCATAGTGCAAAGGCCCCCAATTCAGTCCCCAGTACTAATGAAAAAACAACAAAGAAAGGATAGTCCTAAAATTACACATTCAGAATTTAAATCTTTCAGATAAAGATCTATAATCAAATATATGTTTTGCAAATAATTTCCCCACTTATTGTGTCCAGCTAGCTAACCCAAAGCCAAGAAGATTTTCTTCTAAATTTTCTTTCATAATTTTTATATTTTAAGTTGTTACAGTTAGGTCAGTGAGCACTTTCTCTTAATTTTTTGTATATGGTACAACATAAAGGCCAAGCTTCATTGTATTCTGCATGCGGATATTAAATTACTTCAGAACCATCTGCCGATTACCCCAGCCTTTGATTGAATAGTTAGTTCTTCAGGTTAATAAAATGTTGCATCTCATTGCTTAATTTTCTGAACAATAACAATAGGTTGTGCTGAAACACATCCGGGCTGTAATCCCAAGCGTGAGCTCGAGGCCAGCCTGAACTACATAGTAAGACCCTGTTTTAGAAAACCCACCCCAAACCAAACCAAAGAAAGTAACAGTCCTGGCTGTGAAAGTCCTTTTGTTTGTGAAAATCAGAAGTTATTGGTCCACTGTCTTCTCCAGTTCCCAGGATTGCTGTTGAAACGTACGGGTCCTATCTCGATGCGTGAGTCTTTGAATGTAGCTGACTTATTGTTTAAAAGAAATTTCTAGGTATTTTGTTATTTCTGGTTATCTGATGTTCCACGACAATGAGCTGTGATAAGAGCCTCCTTTCTTCTCTCTTGCTCTGGCTCTCCTGTTGCAGTCCTGGGAACTGAGTTCAGGACCTTACACACACTAGGCAAACACTCCATCACTGAGTTACATTCCCAATATTCATTTATTTATTTATGCCTTTGCACTCCAGTCCTTTTAATTTAATTTAATTAATTTTTTTGAGACAAAGACTAAGTTGCTAAGTTGCCCAGGCTGGCCTCAAACTTGCAGACCTCCTGCATCAGCCTTCCGAAGTACTGAGACTACAGGCCCACCACCAGCGTCAGTTCCAGTTCCATTTTATTTTATTTCATTTTTGTCAAATCAGTTTTACTTCAACGATAAAAAGAAGAAGAAAAAAACAAAAACTACAACAAAATTTCAAAACATGTCAATCGGGGGTAACAATGGTACACACATTGAGCACTATCATCCCCAAATCATACTCCCAGAGCACAAGACACCTGCATTCAATTGTCGGAGCAATGCTGGCACAAACCTTTCTCTTCAGTTTATTTCTTGAGACAGGGTCTCACGAAGTTCTTCAGGCTGACATGAAATTGGTGGTCCTTCTGCCTCAGCCTCCGGAGCAGTTGCTGATACAGGTGTGAGCCAGCTACTGTGCCCAGCTTCTTTTCAATTTTATTCATTCTAGAAGCCTTTCCTGAGACTTTTAGTATAATCACTCAGATATTCTGGCTCTGGGAAGTGTCTTTATATTTAAAAGAAAATTCCCCAGACATATACTGTCCCTTGCCACGTGACACTATGTGCTATTTAGGGACACTGCAGCAAGAAGTCTGTCCCCATGAAGTGACACAATGAGTGCCCTCCCCAGAGCTGGGGCCATGCTGTGTGGATTCCAAAACTATAAATGAAATAAAGTTCTCTCCTTTCCAAAGTCAATAATAATACTAACTTCTCTTCTTTTCCTCTTTCTGGTTATCTTTTTGGAACTCCTTTCAGTTGAGCTTTGCATTCAACACATTTTTGTTGAGCTCTGGATACACTCACCCTGGGCATTACTGTGCTGACTTCCCGGCCAGGTGAAACTGGAAACCGTGCTTACTGGGCAGTGGTAGATGGCAAGAATTTAGAGAAACATCAGACACACCACCTGACTCCAGAGGCCCACATTGATCAAGGCGAAGACAACACACAGACAGCAAAGCACAGGAGGGAAATACGATGGGAACATGGATAGTCCTAGTTCACCCAGCACGACACAGATGTTTCTCGTTTAACAACCTACCTGTTTAACCACCGCTCAGACTCATGACTGAGATGTGCTGTTTGGACTTGCAGCCCATCGCTTACTTATGACCTACCCACATTTCGACTTCCAACGCAGGAGTGTGAGGAGTGCAGCTGCCGTACGGTGGCTTCTGCAGTACAGCACTGTCATTTTTCCTGGCTGTGTGGCAGAGTACAGTACTGTCGTTTTATGTTCCTTTATCCATAATAGCACTGCATGTAAATTATGCAATGTCATCAAAGTCTTCAAATTAGGGTTTCTGTGTTCCAAATACTGTAGTGTACATGCTATGCACAACTCCTCGTTTAGTTACCAAGCCCACGAGGACCTGTTACAGGAAGGGAACTGGGGGTTGAAGGAGGGGTAGGTGTACCTGACATTGCCAGGGCGGAGGAGCCGCCGAGGAAGGCGCTGTTCGCTACAGGACAGGAATGCTCAGTGTGTTACTGACTCAGAATGGCCCAGCGTAAAGAAACAGTGAGGGCAATAAAAAGGAAAGATCAGGACTGCTGCTCCACCTTTAGTAAAACTGTAGCATGAGTGAGATGCCCAAGGCAAGAACTGGTTCTACTGCCTGATTTGGGTAAAAACATTGTCATTTACTAGTTTGTGGCAGACCAAATGTGTGCCTTTCTGTCCCTTCTTGAGATCTTAAATGTCAGTAATGTAATATTTTAAAAAGGGTTAACTTCTGAGCCAAGAGAACCAAGGGGAGATAATAAAGTACCTCAGAAACAACAGGTTCCTGGAGCAAGAAAGGGGCTGAGAATTGGGCTGGAGGAGGATATGCAGAGAATTGAGAGATAAGGCCTAGGGAGGGGTGGTGGGCTCCCCACCACCCCTCCCTAGGGGGCAAGAAGGAATGGTGGTACTGGAAACAGAGCTGAAACTTGGAGGTTTTTCTGTGGATTACCAGTCAGGTCTTCTCCCTGAAGGCATTCATTCAAATATGTATCCTGGGGGAAAAAAAATTTTAAAGGTAGGATTTAGCCAGGTGTGGTGGTGCATACTGTAATCCTAGCTATCCAGGACACTAAGGCAGGAGGATCACGAGTTCAAGTCCAGCCTGGACAATTTACCAAATTTAAAAATCAAAAAAGGCTGTGGGTATAACTCAGTGTTTCTGCGTTCAATCCAAGAACCAGAAAAAAAGAGGGAGGCTATTTTCAAAAGAAACAAAATCAATGATTTGAGAGGAGCTGAGGCTTCTACTAGGATTCTCATTCCCCCAGAATAAATTACTTTTTGTCCTTTATTTTGGGCCCAAAGTCTCTTAAAGGGAAGCTTGTTGTTTTTTTTGTTTTTGTTTTTTGTTTTTGTCTTTTTGACACAGGGTTTAACTATGAAGTTCAGGCTGACCTTGAACTCACTTTGTTGCCCAGGCTGGCCTTAAATTTACAGTGATCTTCCTGTCTCAGCCTCCCAAGTGCTGGGATCTCAGGCATGCACCACCATGCCGGGCCTGAAGCTTGTTGTTTGACACTTGATCTTGATGCCTGAAACTTCAGGTCCAGCGATAAAGAAACATGGTCCTTGCGTGCCATGTGTCTGGGGTAATCTGTATACATAGACAAGATCTGACTTTTAAACTTAAGCATAGATGAAATCCAGAAGGCTCCAGAAAAGGAACAACACGGGGTATAACTGCTACAAAGGTCAAGAAGTAGTTGTCAGAGGTAGAAGAAAAAAAGAAGTGGAAGAGAATTTGGGTAGGGTTGGTACAATTTTGGGTGGGAGAGAATAGAGAGATGCTGCCATTGATGGGATAACAAATAGTGACAATGTTAATTTGAGTTGTTGAGAATAATCATGTAACATCATCACTGCAAACGGAGACAGAGAAAGAAATAGAAATTCCCAGGAATGTAGAGGGGAGGGCAAAAAAGTGGCAGTGCCAGCCAGCAGAAACTTCATTTTTCATTCTGGGCAACCAATAACTAACTCCATTTGATAAACTAAGACACAGGTGAGTGACTGTGGTTAGGCCTGGTCAGGGGTTCTCGGAAGAGCCGAAGCCAGGGAAGTTTCACAGTGCCCGCCCTGTGGGCAGCCTTGAGGGGCAGGCAGTATTCTCCAGATAAAACCTTTGTACTATTATATTTCCTCACCACGTTCAAACGTTGTTTTGATTAAAAATTTAAAAACCAAACACACACAAATCAAGCACAAACTGCCACGCGCGCGTCTCTTGGTGTAGCCAGGGCTCGCGCGGTCCTCGCGTGCGTGCGTCAGTCCATCCGTCCGGCCTCGGACTGCAGAGCAGCCGACGGACGCGCGTCCCCGGGGCAGGGCGGCCGGGCCAGGGACGGACGGGAGGCGGCTCGGAGGGGCGAACCCACACGGAGCCGGAGCGCAGCCAAAGCGGTGCCCGTGCGGACGGAGGGGAGGCGGGGGCTGTGAATGTTAAAGGCAGACACCATCGCGAGCCTCCATCCCCAGGCTCACAGAACAACGAGCGCGCGCCCCGCGGCGGCTGCGCCCCCGGCCCCGGCCCCGGCCAGCGGAGCCCCCTCCCGGGCCTGCCGCGGAGACCCTACGGGGACCAGAAGCCGCTTCTGCCGACCCCCGGGGCGTGGCTCCGCCGCAGGGAGCGCGCGTTTATTCTGGGGTAAAGCAACGCGAGGGAATCGGGCGGTTAACGGGGACTTTCCGCCCAGACCCGAGTGTGTGGCTGCGCCCCTGCTGCGGGAGCGGCCCCTCCCGGCTGCAGGCTCCGGCCCGCCCCGGCCCCGGCTCCGAGGCGCCAGCGGAAGAGGCGCACACTCGGCGCTCCCCTGCGCACGGCGCTGGCAGACGCCCCGCGGTCGCTCCGCACGCACCGCCGCCCTCGGCCTGGGAGCGCGGGCTGAGGCCGTGACGCGCGCCTGCCCGCCCGCGGGGGCCTCGGGGCTGCCCGAAGGAAGCCCGCGACCGCGTGCGTGTGGCCCGCTGGGCGCGTGCGCTTCTGGCCAGCTCGGAGCCCGCCGCCTGCGCGCGTGCCGTGTGCGTGTGCGCGCGCGCGTCTGTGGTGGGCGGCGAGCGTGCGCATGCGTGCCTGCCTGCGTGCGCTGGGCTGGGCCGGGATCCTAGAGCCATCTGTGGAGATGGGGCTAGGCGGAGAGACTACAGGGGTTCACTGCAGCAAGTAGCGGTGTTCCAGGGTCGTTGGCAATGGATTTGTTATCCACGCGAGTTCGTCTTTGGCTTCTTCCATATCCTACGTTAGGATCACTTTTTAAATCTTCCCAGCGTATTCAAACTTATTTGAATATATAACTGGAAAGTAAAAACCACACGAAAATGCCCTTTTCCACCATTACATCAGCAAGTCCAGAAACTCCACTAAGTCTGGTCTGGGGTCTGTGGAACACACCAGGGATCATGTGACTGACAGTCGCGAAGAGGGAAACAGCGGTATGCAGCAACTCTGATTTGAGATAACTCTACGGGTAAACTGGTACATGTGTGGATATATGCGTACAACAGCTTTATCTTTTATAATACTGTTTGAATGGCAGAAGATGAGAGAAAAGCCAAATATCCACCAGTGGGGGTTGGCTCATAAATTATGATGTGGCCTTATAATGGGATAGTATACAAATGCTGAAAAGATTAAGAAAGCTGTCCTTGTGCTCCCAAACATTGTTCAGAGAAAAGGAAGCAAAGTGAAAACCAGCAAGCGTTGTATACCAGTTACACTGTGTGTTAAAAAGTGAAAAAGAATTTACTTGCATTTCTTATTTGGCCAATTATGTATAAGAAAACTAGAAGGATGCACAGGAAACTAGGTTCTCTCTCTCTCTCTCTCTCATTGTGTGTGTGTGTGAGAGAGAGAGACCGAGAAAGAGTTCGTTTTAGGGAAAATTGAGCAGATGAAGGGCAAAATCGAGAGGTAAATTTTTCACTGTACATCTGTTGTTCATTTATTTTTTTTGGTACTGAGAATTGAATTTGGGACCTCATGCTCGCCAGGCAGGTGCTGTGCCACACAGCTATATTCTTGGCCTACTGTACATCTTTACACTTCTGGATTTTAATCCATGGGCATATATTTCCTTTCCAAAATCTTTTGAAGTCCCTCTTCCCTGACCACAAACCTCAGTGGTTATTCCGTGGATTCATCTGGGTGTGTCCGAACTCTAAAATGTAAGAACTTTCACTTGGGCCTCACTTCTGTAAACACTACTCTCAGGGTTGGGTGTTTTGCTACCCTGGAAGGGCTTCACACGACTCCCCGGGGGCTCTTTATGAGACAGTCACGGGGCCCAAAAGACACGGAGTGGCAGAAAATGGCTTTGGCTGGGTGAAGGAGCAACGCACTGGGACCAGGGCGTATTTTATGAGCACCCCTCGAGTCACGTTGCTTCCTGGTTCACATTTATTGGCTAACGGTTCATTGACAGTTAAGTACCGGCTTCTGTGGGAGGCCTGTGTGCTAATTTGCCACTGAAGACTCATGGCCAGCTGTGAGGAGGGTGCTGTGCTCATCACCGAAGTTTTCCTCATGGAGAAACTGTGGTTGCAGAAGACTGACTTTTCCCAAGAGCATGAATTATCACTTGGAGGAGCCGGAATTTGCTCCTGGGTGGTTGCTCCCCAGCCTGTGCTCTTCACTTCTGTGGCATTTGTCTCGGTTAACTCAGTGATGTCCAGGACATTTAGAAGGAGGAGAAATTGTTCATGAATGAAAGAATTGTTCATGGTGCCCTACAGCAATTGCCCCTAAGCAGGGCGCTTGCCCGGGAAGAACAGAGAAAGGCAGCGTCACAGCCGGGTCAGGAGACGCTGAGGCAGAAGTCAGAATGACCAGCATTCCACAGGCGGCTCCTTTGAAACAGGAAAAAAAAAACAGCCAACCTGCGGCACCAGATTGACTGGTTGCCCCTAAGGGTCCCGTGAGCTTTCTGCTTATTATGGTTTTATCCCCTGCTTTCCTGGTGTGGCTAAGAAATGTCCATATTCTCATTCATCAGGATTCATTTTCCACACACCCCATGTGGTCTACACTGGTCTGTCGCTTACCTACTTACACAGAGTTTTGTCTCCGATGACTTCATGAAGAGATTTAGTTTCAATTAGATGGCTAAGGGTGTGGCTCAGAGGTTGGCTACAAGCCCCGCATGCATGAACCTCTAGGTTGAATCCCAAATACTGCAAACTGATAACAATAATCACTATCTTCCTTAAAGACTTAAATATTTTTATTATCCCCACATGGTGGCGTATGCCTGAAATCCCAGCATTGGGAGTCTGACCAGGAGGACCCAGGTTCTGTCCCAGGCTGGACAACTCACTAATTTGGTGAAATTCTGTCTCAAAATAAAAAATTAAAAAAGGACTGGAGAAGTAGTTCAGTGTAGAGGTCTGAGATTCAAATCATAATGCAAAAGTAAATGTAAAAATAAATACATAATCACTTTAAAAATTAAATATTTTTATTAGCACACATTAAGTGTATATATTAGTGGGATTCAGTCTGATGTTCCCATACATGCATATGATGTGCTCTGATCAATTCAACTACTCTTCCTTCCCCCAACACCTTCCCAATCTCTCCTATTAGCTGTTCTACCTTTGGGCCAACTATTTAGCTTCCACATATGAGAGAAGATATGCAATACTTATCTTTCCAAGTCTAGTTAATTTTGTTTAACATGATAACCTCTAGTTCCATCCATTTTGCTGCAAGTAACAGGACTTCATTCTTCTTTATGGGTGAATAATATTTCACTGTGTACATAAGCCACATTTTTTTTATCCATTCAGCTGTTGGTAGGCCCTGGGGCTGACTCCATATCTTGCTATTTCTCTTCAGTATGCTGATTTTATTTGTTTTGGATATATACCCTGAAGTGAGATAATTAGATCAATGGTTAATTGATTTTTAGTTTTTGTTTGTTTATTGGTAGAGTTGTCTTTTGAAGCTGGGTTTTTCCATATGGCCAAGGCTGTTCTTGATTTGTGAGTTCAGATGATCCACCTTACTCCTCATTTTGAGTAGCAGGACTATAGGTGTGTGTCATGGCACCTGACTAGTTTTTAGTTTTTTGGAAATTTTGTTACTGTTCTCCATCAAATGGCTATCCTAATTTATATTTCCATCCACAGCTGTTCTGTTCTTCACATTCTCATAACATTTGTTAATGTTTGTTTGTTTGTTTGTTTGTTTGTTTGTTTGAGACAGGGTCTATGTAGTCTAGGCTAGCCTTGAATTTGTGATGTAGCCCAAGTTGCTCTTGAACTCGTGATCCCCTGGGCTTAGCTACTGAAGCGCTGGGTTTGCAGGCACGCAGCACCGCGCTGGCACATTCGTCACACTTTCTTTTGTTAATAACAGTCATTCTGACTCCAGGGTGAGATGATATATTATGGTTTTGATTTGCATTTCCCTGGTGCCTAATGATATTGAACATTTTTCATCTGTATGTTGGTCATTTGTATTTCTTCTTTTAAGGAATGTCTATTCCTCTCATTTGCACATTTTAATTGGATTTTTGTTGTTAAGTATTTTGCATTTCTTGCATATTATGCATATTAGTCATTGGTCAGTTGAATAGCTAGCAATTTTTTTCTCTCACTGTCTCTTTATTCTGTTGTCTGCTTTGTAGAGCAGAAGTTTTTTAGCTTGACATAATCCCATGTATCAATTTTTCTTTTGTTTCCTGTCCTTTGGGGTTCCTATCAGAAAATTATTGCCTGTTCCCTGTATCTTCAAATGTTTCCTTTATGCTTTGTAAATATATATGTTCTTACTTCTGTTTGATCTAGTCTGTTGTTGAGACTTTCAACTGTATTTTTCATTTGACTTATTGAGCTCTTCGTTTAAAATTTTTTTGTTTTATTCTTTTTAAAACTTTCCATCTCTATGCTTTCTTATTCATATCCTGCATTCTTACTCATTTAATTATTTATCTGTAACTTCTTGCTTCTCATTGAATGTTTTGTTTTTTTTCGCAGCACCGAGGATTGATCTCATGACCTCACGCTTGCCAGGCAGGCACTTAGGCCACTGAGCTAAGTCCCCAGCCCTCGTCTTTTTGAGACAGGGTCTCACTATGCTGTTCAGGCTGGCCTTGAGCTCACTTTGTAGCCCAGGCTGGTCTCGAACTCACAACGATTCTCCTGTCTCAGCCTCGAGTGTGCTGGAATTACAGGCGTGAGCCACCACACCCGGCTCATTGAATTTTTTAGAATCACTTTTTGAAATTCAAATTCTTTATCAATGGGTAATGAATTTTATCCATTTGTTTGGAATTGTTGCCAATTTTGTAGGCACTATATTACTTTGTTTTCTTATATTTCTTGTGCACTTAAATTGGGATATCTATATTTCATGGGTCAGATATCTCTCCCATTTTAAGGGGCAGCTTTCTTCATAGCAACTATCTCCTGAAGATAAAGTTTTGGGGAATTGGTTTATTATGTAGTTGTAGGAAGAATTGTCCTCCAAACCCTAGCTAAAGTAACTCCATCTTATAGTGCATCTCCGTGTCTTAACCACTTTTTGTTCCTGGGACAAAATACATGGCACTGCAACTTAATAAGGAAGAGATTTATTTTGGTTCATGGTTTATAGAGTTTCCAGTCCATAGTTGTCTGGCTCCAATGCAGGATGGCATGGCACAGGGGCATGGCGGAAGAGAGCTGCTCAAGACATGGTGGACAGGAAGCAGACAGAGTGAAGAGTGGGGAAGGGAGACAGATTCTTCCAGGCCACACCTGGACATAGTATGGAGGTGGGCAGGAGTGGATACTATGTAAGAGTGGTAGCAGTAACCTTGGTGTTCTCTCTGCCTCTTTGGTGGCAGTGCCTACCCAGGAACAGAGCCACTGCTGCAGCTGGGCCAAGCTCTTCTTGGGGACTCCCTTTGTTTATGTGCACCAAGGACAGGGTGACGCCAGAGATACAGAATTCTCAAGGAACGCTGAGCATGGCCCTGCAGGTGGGCAGCGGTGGAGCTCCCATGCTCCTGCCCCACCTGTCAGTAACAGGTGCGCGAGCAGAGCGCAGGAGGAAGGGCAGTGGGAACTGCCTGCACATCTGCCTGCTGTCCTGGCATGGGAGTGAGTCCACACGGTGCTGGCTGCGTTCTCAGTCTCACCAGGCCAGCGCTCTGATCTCCTGTGTGTGTCTCAAGCGCAGCACCATCCCTTCTCGGGTCGCAACACCTTTCCTTGCTTTTTGGGTTCATGTGGCAGTGCGGTGTCTGTGGGGCTCCCTGAGATGGGAATATGCAAGGTTTTCTACCTCTTAGAACAGTCAAATCCAGATAAGGGCTCTTCTGTCCAGATGGCTCCTGGCTCCTGCACCCCAGGACTCCTTGGCAGCTGCTGTAAGGCCCTTTTCCAAAGCTAGGCTACTGTGCAGAGCTCAGGCTGCTTACCTAGTGGCTGCGGCCTGTGAGGACTGCAGGACTGCCCACACCTCTCACCTTGTGGATTGTCTCGCCTTGACTCACAGCTCCCTCCCCGCCTCTTTCTCTGACCGTGCTGAGGTCCCGTGGTCCACATCTTACAAGGTTTAGCCACTCTCTCGTTGACTTCAGTGTTCTCGCCTTGTCACTTGCCTCAAAATACAGCCCCACACCTGTTACCTTGGCTCCTCTTCATGGAAAAGCAGATGAGCGCTACCCTCTCAGATACCTTCAAAGATTCTTTTGAACTCTGAAAAGCATATGCTACATACGGTTCTTTTAAATAACAAGCTAGAAATCACTGCAGTAAACATAATTTAAATACAGTCTTCCAGGCAAAGAAGAGCCGGTGGTGCGATGCCTCTGAGTTCCTAATATTCTGGAATCAACCAAGCTCAAGACGAGAGAGTGGAGGGGACTCCTGAGGGTCTCAATGTGACAGGTTTGTCAGACTCAGCACAAAGCTTGTCTCTCTCACACACTGTCGCCACTGTCCTATGACAGACATGTCCTTGTTTTTGTTTGTCCAACAACCGTGACGGGTAAGAACAGGCACTTGCCAAGCATGTGAGTATAAAAGTCTTCAAGTTGACCCGGGTCACCTCAATTCTAGTAGAAAGTTTATTTTTAAACCATATTGTAATATTTCTAAAAAATGGAGATGTACCTCCCTATTTATGTACATATTGCATGTGGTAGTGTCCTTTTTTTTTAATCCTACCCTGAATGTTACTGAATCAATGGCCCAACTACAATAAATGGTACTTGGGTATGAAGAAGTCTGCACACCTGCAATTCTCCTGTGCTCTCGGCCCACCCCTGTTCCCACTCAAAGTCCAGTCCTACGTGGAACTCCCTGGGAATCCTGACTCCTGAGCAGCAGGTGTCATGTAGCTGTGCCTCAGGCTGGCCTGCTTGGGCAGCAAGTGGTGTCGGTCTCTTCGGCAGCCAGCCTGAGGTCTTACCCCTGTTCTGTGACAGTCCCTCTTCCTTCCGTCCCGGAGCCAGGGCTCCCCACAGCGGGCAGGGAAGGAGGCTCGCAGCACTCAGCACTCGCCCGGGCCCAGCAGCCTCCACTGACCGGTGAGCACACCTCGGTGGCATGGGGACGCTACCTTGCCCTGACTTCTACTCCAGTGGGGTGTGGAGCATCCTCACTGCCTGCCCCGGATTGCCAGCCCAGCCGTCTTTCCGAGAGCAGGGACATGCCATCTCATCACACACAACTCTTGGGGAGCACCGCCCCAGGGATGTTTGGGCCCCGGGGCCCACCACTCTGGGCTGGAGGGCCAGGTTGGTAGCAGGAGTGTTAGGGCGTCTGTGCTGCCTTCGGGCCACATTTTCTTTGAAGACTCACGTCTTGGTGCTGAGTCTGGCCTTCCTGCCTACTCCTGAGCAGCTGTGACGGCGGATCCCCTAGGATCACCACTCCTCTCCCAACAGCATCCCCACCTTCCTCACGTATCTCAGCCACATCCGTGCACACCTGCATCCCAGCACGGAAGAGTCACATTCACTGTCACAGAGACCTGGCCACCCCAAGGATTTCCTGGCTCAGGAAGCAGAAGGAAGAGGGGGAGCTGAATTCAGAACAAAGTCCTAAAGGGACCATCCGTTCCTGGCCTCCAACACATGAGCCCTAAGGCGCACCTGGTTTATATGAATCACATGAGCTTAGGGACTCAGGAGCTTGCTGGGCTCCTACAGCTTCCGGTGGTATTTATGAGGGTCCAGCGTTAGGGCCCTGCAAAGCTCCCTCTGGGATTCTTAGATATAAGAATCCTTCCCATCCCACGGTGTCTCCAAAGTTCCAAAAAAGTACATGTACACTGTTGTATTACCAGCTGTCATTCCGTCTCCATCCTTCTGTTTAATCCCAGTGGTTTCTTCTGCTCGATGTTATTGGTTCTTTGGTAGCAAATGCTACCAGGACATAGGATAGAGGCATGGTACCGTGGGGTGGGTGAGGAATTTGGGCCTGGATATGGAATCATGCTTCAGATGAGCATGCCGCTTGAAGTGATGGCCTCCTTAGAAATGCTTGTCATTGGGCTGGTGATATAGCTCAGCAGTGCAGCACCTGCCTGTCAGGCATGAGGTCATGGGTTCTATCCCCAGCACAAAAAGAAAAAGAAATGCTTGTCATTTCCCTGGCCTTGTTTACATTTTAAAGAGTTGCATAAAAAGAAAAAGAAAAAGAAAAAACCTCTTTGAACTGGTGGGTCTCCCTTCTCTGTCTCTGGCTTCTGGTCTCCTTTGGCGGAGTTACATCACGGCAACCCCGAGGAGAGGCAGGCCAGGCTGCCTGCCCTGCTACTGAGCCCACAAGGGGCTGCCAAGAAGCCTGTGTGCTGCTGAGCATGAAGCCTGAGCTCTTCAACCTCGCCTTGCAGAATGGCACAGCTGGGGTGGTGATAAGGCCAGGCTGAGCAAGAGGATGGGAGCTGAGCAAGGCGGCTGGGCATCTCAGTCATTGCCCGCTTGGCCATGGGGCGTCAACACCATGGAGAGGTAGAAGGGCGTGGAACTGAGGGCCAGAAGATGCTGCAGGGAAGAGAAAACCCTTTTCCTTATCCTCAGATTCTACATCTGGGGCCCTAAAAGGTAAATGGACAAAAGACAGATTAACAGGAGAGTAAGAGGAACAGATGGGGACCCCCACAGAAGTGAAATGAAAACACCGGAGAGATGATCAGACCTGGAGGCTTCCATACCATTTTAACAAAGGGTGATAAAATTATGGAGAAGTGACAAGACAAAGAAGAGTTTGAGCCTCTGGGGGAATGCATTTTGGGAAAGTAAATATTTGGGGACGCTAATAGAAGCTAAGTGTTTTCTTTGTAGTTTGTTGTCTAGACACCCCGCTGACCAAGAGTCATTCTGCTCTTCCTAGTACAAGAGAGGAGGGAGATATAAGCCCTATTTTTAAGCAAATAGGTAGGTAGAGGTTAGAGCACTCTTTCCCAGTCTGCTGTTTCAGAGTTGCGTTCAGCACAGAATAATCCTTAAGTAAAGCAGCAGGCTCTGATCTCCTTTGCACAACCTGAAGTGCGTGCAGGTGCCAGAAGGAAGAAGGATGTGGGATTGTGGCAGGTGTCACGACACATGCTAAACTGCCAGTGCTGTGCTGAGGATACCAGGCACCGAGAGACACTGCCTTCGGGAACTCTGTGCTCACCGCCTGCAGTGGGCGCTCCAGGAAAGCAAGCATGGAGGCTGAGCAGTGCTGACCACACCCAGCCAGTGGCGGTATCTGGTAGATGATAATCCCTCAAGGATACCCACGCTCCAATCCCTAGCTCAGGACACAACCTTATGTGGCAAAAGGGGACTGTGCAGATTAAGTTAAGGACCTTAAGGTGGGGAAACTACTCTGGCTCATCAGGTGGTCCTAACCTCTGTGGTCAGAAACTGTGGCTAGGGAAGTAAGGCCAGGGGGAAGCAACACTGTTGGCACAGCAGATGGAGGAAGGGGGAGAAGAGCTGCGGAATGCAGGCAGGCTCCTGAAATTGGGACTCCAAGTGTTTCCAGGAAGAAATGGAGATTTTCAGGAATGCAGATTTTAGCCCATCCAGAGTTATGTCAGACTTCTGACTTCCAGAACCGTAAGATGATAAATGTCTATCTTGCTAAGTCACTAAGTTTGTGGAAATCTGCAGCAGCAGCAATAGAAATCTAATAGAGTGGCTGAGAACAAAAGTAACCAGGCACGCCAGCTGACTCTATGTCAACCTGACTGGATTAGGAGATTTATGGAGCGGGTATTGGTTATAAGGATATCAGCTTCATTAGTGAGTTAGCCATGGAGGGGCTCGTAACTGAGTCAGCTGTTAGGAGTCGAGGCTTAGTTGGAGAAAGTGGGTCATGGAGTGTGAGAAGGGACTGTGTCTGCTCCCCCGCCGCTTCCTCTCCGCTCTTTCCCTGCTCTCTGTTTCCTGGATGCCATGAATGGAGCACCTGTGCCACATCTTTGCATCACGAAGTTTCTGGCTGGGAGCCAGCTGAGCAT
Organism: Cuniculus paca; assembly: GCA_004365215.1. Lineage (NCBI taxonomy): Eukaryota > Metazoa > Chordata > Mammalia > Rodentia > Cuniculidae > Cuniculus > Cuniculus paca. Next base: position 1,047 of record RJWT010001287.1, on the reverse strand, counting down.
GGACTGAACCCTCTGATGCTGTGAACCTAAAGAAATCTCTTCTCCTGTGGGTGTCAGGTATTTTGTCCCAGTGATGGGGAAGCTGACCAACACCAGAGACAGACATTATCCATTCAGGGTATTATCTTCTTAGATGAAGAATATTAAAACTGAAAGACAAGGCTTGGGCTGGAAGGCACACTTAACGTTTCTTTAAAAGACTTTCATTAACACATTCTAGTTGTACATATTAATGGGATGCAGTGTGATAGTGCCTTGCATACAAACTGCATGCATAGATCATATCTAACACCCTTTTCTACCACCATCCCCAACTTTCCCAGTCCCTACTAATAAATACTCCAGCACATGGTTTCTCTTAAGAGAAGCTAAAGAAATAGGAAGTAGGGATAAGTTCAAATAATTCCCCAAATTATTTACTCCATTGTTTCAAAAATATCTCAATATATATGCTAATTTGTTTTACATATATGCTAGTTTATCTTAGTTCATTGAAAACAAAGTTTTGTGCTATTGTTTCTTTTTTGTAAAACAGTATTTTTTATCTATCACTCATACTCGAGTAACATTTTGATCATTCTTTTAAGATTATGGTACACAATGTTTTAACTATTGTTATTTTCTATTTGGTTAGGAAATTTTGTTTTACTTTTCATAAAAGTAAAAATATTTTAAATATTTATTAATATCTAATTGTATTTCATTAAAATAAAAAAATTTTAAATAACTATTCTTTTAGGTTGACTTATTTTAGTTTCCAAGTACAGTGGTGCCTCAGTTCACAAACTTGATCCCTTCCACAATTCTGCTCACAAACCAAGTCGAATGAGAACCAAATCAAATTCAGTGTTGACCTTATAGGGAAATTTGATTTGGTTTTCATCAGACTTGGCTTGTGACCAGGATTGTGGAAAGAATCCAGTTCATGAACTGAGACACCCCTGTACGAGATAGAATATGCAGTACTGTACCTGTCTTTCTGTGTCTAACTTCTTTCACTTAATATAATGTCCTCAATTTCCACCCATTCTTTTTTTTTTTTTTTTT